>PVHT021183645.1:2100236-2173416 GCA_004024745.2 Catagonus wagneri | reverse complement strand
AGGGGTCTAATCGGAGCTGTGGCCACTGGCCTGCGCCGCAGCCACAGCAACGCAGGATCCGAGCCGCATCTGCAACCTACACCACAGCTCACGGCAACGCCGGATCGTTAACCCACTGAGCAAGGGCAGGGATCGAACCCGCAACCTCATGGTTCCTAGTCGGATTCGTTAACCACTGCGCCACGACGGGAACTCCCCTTTTATTGATTTTTAAATCATTTTATTTTGCCATATTATATGTAACTTTGTAAACTGTCTTGGTCTAATTTTGGAATCAAATGGGATGTAAATGAGTACTAAAGTTGAGGTGTTGCATAGTCAGCCTTTTACTATAGTCTCCATCTTTACTTACTCTGTGTCACCTAAATCAGGACTCTTTTCTTGATTGCAGTGCCTCTCATCTCCTCAGTCCCTGCTCCCCACAAAAGCAGGGATTAAATGTACTTTTTAATTATCATAAATGGGACTTGCATATTAATTTCTATGTTCTAGGGTTTGTTATTGTTAGATTAAACCTTTAACTTTTTGGGAATATATTTCAGCTTAATGTGTAAGAAAATAGTCTTATTTCTGTTTCTCCCCAAAACTACCTATTTTGCTCACATGATTATTAAATTGTTCATTTCTTTCTCATTGATTGGTTAATCATTCCTATAATCTCTACTAAGATTATAGATGTGCATATATACTATTTTATCAGTTACAATAATTCCTAGGGAGATCACAACACTTTATTCTCTAAAAGCTAGCAACCAAAATGATTTTTGCCTCATTATTATTCAAGTTTAGCTTTACATTCAATTGCTGTAAATATTTATGAGCAGAGTTTATACACTTACAAATGGGGTGTCCCAGTAAATTATGTATACACTTCTTTTACTGGGACTGCAAAAATATTCTGTTCATAAATTTTGCTGGATAGATTTAAATCAGTGTTTTTTTTTCAAATTTCAGTCATTAAATTACCTTCTTTATTGCTACCATATCTATGTGCAAACTGTACCGTTATGTAGTTAATATTTCAATAATCCATGTAAATGAATGAATACTTTAAGAGAAGAAGAGAGGAGGAGGGAAGGAATTTGGGTTCAAGGGCACAAGCAGTTCTTCCAGAACTTCTCTCCCCACTGGCGGCAAACCAGGTTTCTTTCCTTTACTTAAACTTCGTGACACCTCTCAGAGTGACATCGCTGTTGACCAGCTGAGGTTGAGCCCAGGGTATAGTACAGCCACATCTGACTCTAGGTGCCTTTCAGATTAGATCATCTGAAGCCAGCATTTGCCAAAAGCCCTTATTTTTGCATTTTTCTTACTGTGCTAGATGTTTGATCAATACTTTTCTGAATTAGGAGTTCCCATTTGGCTCAGCAGGTTAAGGACCTGGTGTTCTCACTGTTGTGACTCAGGTCGCAACAGTGGTGTGGGTTTGATCCCTGGCCCGGGAACTTCTGTATGCTGAGAGTGCGGCCAAAAACAAACAAACAAACTTATTGCATTAGATGTTACCGAATTTTGAGGGCTATTGCTTCTTGTTTTTTGCCTTTTTGCCTTATCTAGGGCCACACCCGCGGCATATGGAGGTTTCCAGGCTAGGGGTCGAACAGGAGCTGTAGCCGCCGGCCTTCGCCACAGCCACAGCAACGCGGGATCCGAGCCGTGTCTGCAACCTACACCATAGCTCACGGCAACGCCGGATCCTTAACCCACTGAGCCAGGCCAGGGATTGAACCCGCAACCTCATGGTTCTTAGCCGGATTCGTTAACCACTGAGCCACAACGGGAACTCCTAGGGCTATTGCTTTTTAATAAATGTTCATTTTAAGCTGCCTCTAGGTTTTGGCTGTGGGTCGTTTGCATTGTCTTTAAACTCATTGCATACACAACTGTGGAAGGAAAGATGGCAAGTTGGTGTCTGAGAAGGGAGCTTATCATCCAGAATCAATAGTTTCAATCATGATAGCAAAGCTCTTTGGAATTTAGTCTAGGAATTCCTTCCACTTAAAAATAAAGTAAAAGCGAAGTGCATGGTGATGACATTCATTTCCTTGTTACTACACACTACTGTAGAGAATAAAGTACTTAAGATACCTTGCAAAGATATATAGAAATAAATATTTTTAAACTCCACAATTAATTCCGAGTATAATTTCCTCAGATCTCTATCTCTCTGTAACTGCACTTCTTTTATTATTTACCAGTCTATTACGTTTTTTCATTGCAGTCACTGGAATTTTCATTGTACTTCATTTCATTTTTTTTTAAAGTCTAGAAATTCTGCTTTTTTCTACAGCGCCCTGTTCTTTTCTCACAGTGTCATGTGTTTTCTTCGTAGTTCTTAAATCATTTCAAAACCCACTTCTCCTGTGGTCTCCTGTTTACCTTAAATTCTTGGGGTTTTAACCTTCCTTTAGGCTGCTTGCTGTCTCATGGAAGATTATTTCCTTGTGTAGTTTGTGATATTTTGTTAATGAATGTAGTGTGTGTGTGTGTGTGTGTGTGTGTGTGTGTGAGTGCGTGCACGTGCCTGACGTCAGAGCGAAATAGGGCTAGAGAATTTTTGTATCTGTTACATCAAGGCACACTGAAAGTGCCACTTATCTGGAAGGAGTCTTTATGTCAGTTTCTTCTAAAATACATAGAAAACTGAAACTTGAACTTCACATTTGCGTTAGTTTTCTAGAGCTGCCATAACAAACCCCTGAACCTGGGTGGCTTAAGCAATAGAACTTGATCCTGCCACAACTCTGGAAGTCAGAAAGTCCAAAATCCATGTCCAGGCAGGGCTGTGCTCCCCCTGAAATTTCTAGGGAAGAATCCACCTTTGCCTCTTCTGGCTTCTGATGGAGGCCAGCCATCCTTGGGCGTTCTTTGCAGCTGCGTCACCCCAATCTGTCAGATATGTGTCCTCTCTTCTTCATAGAAGGACACCAACCATGGGATTTAAGTCAACCCTAGTTCATCATGATCTCGTCTTCACTTGATTCCTCTGCAAAGACACTATTGCCAAATAAGTGTGTTTCAGTTACTTTCAGCTAAATTCCAGGTTACTAACCCCTTGCTCAGGAATGGGCAAAAGGTATGTGCATCTCACAAAAATTCATAATATTATTGTCATACCTTGATGGGAACATCAGTGAAATCTTATGGATCACATCCTTGTAGGAACAGGTTTGAACAGAATGCCTGTTAACAGACTGTTTCCATCTAGAATGCCTCTTACAGACTGACCCTCAACAATGCCGCAGTTTTAGGGAGTTCCCGCTGTGGAGCAGTGGGTTAAGAATCCAGTGTGGCATAGTTCACAGCTGTGGCTCAGATTCGATCCCTGGCCTGGGAATTTCCATATGTCTCAGGTGTGGCCAAAAAACAAACAACAACAACAACAACAAAAAAAAAAACACTCAATTTTAGTAAATTTGTCCTAAGCAGCTAAGGGCTTACTTGAATAAATTCAGTTTGCAGTATCACTGAAGTTTCCACAACATATGGACTTAGCACAATAAAACCTACAACCTCTGTTATAACATGTCAGTTATCAAAGGGGCCATTCCTTTAGGCAACATCCTTACAACTTACAGGAAAAGTATTGAAATTAAAAATTGCATGCAAGAAAATAAAACAATTATAAGAAAATTTAAACATATGTTTTCAGACTTGGATATGCCTAGAAATTTTGTAGCTTAGGAAGTTGTCCAAAATGAAGAAAACAAACAATGTATTTGGTTAATTACACATGTCTAAGATATATTAATCTATGAGTTAATTTTTTTGGAGTTAGGGAGAACCAATAAGTTGATGAATACATTGATAAACTGAGTTAGTAAAAACATAAATGTATTACAGGCACTGAATATTTCACAAAATTCTTTGAATTTCTAAAGGCCAAAGCCAGTTTTTTTTAAACAGCCACTTTGGGGATCAGCTTGTTTCAGGAGAGAGGGCAGGAACTGGCCAGCCAGCTGCTGGATGTCACTAGTATCAACTTTGCCTGTAAAATAAAAATCTCATTCGAGCATTTTCATCTCAGATACCCACAAGCATGGGAAAAGCATAGCAAAATGACACTGTTTCTATAAGAGATAAAAGAAGCAGAATTGTTAGCAAATCCATTATTTCAAGCTTAACACTTAGCTTGTGGGAAAGACAGCAACTGAACAGCAGTTGAATGCTAGGAAATTCTGGAAAAGGCATATGGTGTTGTGTCAAATGCTAAAGAACTGAAGATTCCATTCTTACAGATAAATCAGAATGCCAAAAAAAGCAGCCTCTTTATATTTAACTAGATTCCGTGTCAAATGTTAGGAAACGATTGAGATCCGAGGAGACAAAATGAAGACTTCTGGGTTGGAGAAGTTCAATGAGGGCAATTTCCAGGGATCCCTTTTAATATAGTAAAACTGGAGGGAATACCCTGTGAAGTATTTGTATTCCAAGCAGTTCTGTAGAAATGTTACAGCAAGTTACAAGATCAGAAAACTGCCCTGCAGTGTAGAAAAGCAACAGCAAAACCACCCAGCCATGTATAGTTCTGTAATTACCATGTAACCCTTTAAGACCGGGGGGTCTAGACCATTCCTAGAGAAAAAGGTGGGGAGGAAATGTATTAACCATTGGCAAAATAGCTGGTCCAGTGGTGATTCCGGTGCTGGAACAACTGGTGGCTGAGACAGCATGGACACTGGTTATCTAAGAGCAGAAGTTAAGAGCTCAGCCGCTAAGAGTCGGACTTTCAAACCCCAGCTTCTCCTAATGAGGTTTTTGGTGACATATGCACATAGTCAGTCAACACCTAGTCAATAGCTAATATTTATTTACCTTTTTTTTTTCTACATTCATGCTTATTCGTGAGAGAGGAGGTAGGTATACCTTATTCCTACACAGACAGTGAAGAAATTCCTAGGAGGACAGTTTCTTAAAAGGAGTCATATGGGGCTTGACTCTTTTTTCCTTTTTTTTGGTCTTTTTGACTTTTCTAGGACCGCACTGCGGCCGTGGAGGTTCCCAGGCTAGGGGTCGAATCGGAGCTGTAGCTGCCAGCCAACGCCACAGCCACAGCAACGCGGGATCCGAGCCGCGTCTGCAACCTACACCACAGCTTACGGCAACGCCGGATCCTTAACCCGCTGAGCAAGGCCAGGGATCGAACCCGCAACCTCATGATTCCTAGTCGGATTCGTTAACCACTGAGCCACGACGGGAACTCCTATTTATCCTTTACTATGTACCAGCCCCACTTCTAGGCTCACTCTGTTGAATTATCACAACAAGAAACTGTTAAGTGAGCGAGTTTAGGATTCCTTTCCAGGAAGTCTGGCCCCAGGTCTCACAGCCTCACCTCTTTTCAGCCTGGCCCTGGTGTCCCCACTAAGAAGCTGCAAGGCCGGAGGGACCTTGGGCAAGTCACCAAACCTCTGTGCCTTATTTTAAAACACAGCCACTTTGTGGCTCAGTGGTTAATGAACCCGACTAGTAACCATGGGGTTTCAGGTTCCATCCCTGGCCTCACTCAGTGAGTGAAGGATCCGGCATTGCCGTGAGCTGTGGTGTAGATCGCAGACGTGGCTCGGATCCCGTGTTGCTGTGGCTGTGGTATAAGACGGTGGCTACAGCTCCGATTCAACCCCTAGCTTGGGAACCTCCGTATGCTGCGGGTGTGGCCCTAAAAAGAACAGGACAAAAAGACAAAAAAAAAAAAAGAAAGAGAGATGGATATGGTAATAGTACATCATTAAATTGCTTTGAGGTTCAAATAAAACATGCTCACATGCTCTCAGCACGACATCTGACACCCAGTAATCCACAAAAATAATTAGTACACTCCTCTCGATAACCAAACTGTTCAGCTTTACTAGACTCATATGCAGTATGGATTTCTACAGGCCTCTGCAGGTTATAATTACGGATGAGTTGCCGTTATCCATAAATCTCACAGAATCACAATTCCACCTTTTCTGCTCCTCATCTAACGGCCCCATTCCTTCTGTCCTACTCCTAGACTCCTAGTTGGGGGGGCGGGGATTGCTATCTGACACATACCTCTGATATTTTCTACCTGGTCCCATAGGCAATGCCCAGTGCCCACAAAGCCACCTGAGGGCAGCCCTGGCCCTGCCCCCTGCCGCTGCCCACGGAAGCTTTATGGAGGAGAACACCGTCCTTGGTGTTGGCTTCTAGGCTCGAGAGGCTACAGACCTAGAAAAGCCCAAAGAGAAGGAAAGCATTTTTATTTCTCTCCCTCTGAGCCTCCCTGTGCCACTTTGGCTCTTAATTGCTCACATCCAGTCCTCAGTATAAAAATCTCCCTCCGCCTGACCGCATGTCTCTCTGTGGGGCTTACGCTGCCAAGTCCACGTCGTCAGCCCGGGGAACAGACACCATCTGCTAGGCTGAACAAGTGTGGGAATTGCCCCAGACTGCCCCAAACCAGTCAGTCTAAACTAGGATCAGCAAACCACCCCATTCGCCCAGAATTTCCGGATTTTAGCACTGAGAGCCCCATTTCACAAAATTTTCCTCCGTCCCCAAACGGGGTGCTTGGTCACCCTTGTCTAAAAACGCCCGGATCTTTGGGGGCAGCATCACTGGGCTGGTCTGCCGATGTGAAGGATGGTGGATGGGAGGGCGTCCTCGTGCCCAGTACAAGATCACAGATGGCATCAATGCCGCTTCCCAGGACATTGCCCTGCTCTCCCTACCAAAATGTTTGTTGTGCTGCAGACATGTGCTTTGTCTCAAGTTGCTGTGTTAGAGAAGGAAGACCATTCCATCTGGTTCACACGAGTTCAGATGATTTGAAATGTCCTTTTTCAAACCTCTTCCCTCCCCCCGCCACCAGTCATTGCTGTCTCTATTTTCTGAGAATTTCCAATTCTCAGCTTCCTTTAACATTGCCCAGAGAGCCTGCCTTCTGTGTGTGTGGCCCGACGATGCCCCACACTGCTGTTAATTGGGGGCCTGTGGTTTATGCTCTCTGTATCATTTCAGCAGTGTTTCTTTTTTGGCAAGGAAGCCTTTTTACATCCCACACTTCCGATTACATGGGACTCAGACTGGATACATAGTCTTCCTGCTCCCCCCCTTTTTTTTTTTTCCTTTCCTCTCTTCTTTCTCTTTTAAGTTTCATGAGAAATCATTATTGTGATAAAAAGACATGAAAGTGTACCTTGGTCATCTCCCAGGTTAGCTATTGTAAAAAAGCTCTTCCACCTGCTAATATGTGTGAAAGACCAACTTGAAGGGCTTGACGTTTTCCAGCCAGGTTATCACCTTCCGTCACACTTAGAGATGGATCTAACCATGCATCCATCCAAGTTTGCCAACTCCTTTGCCTCTCCCCTGGACCCCTGCTCCCTATCTGCAGGGGATCTGGGTGTCCCTCTGCCACAGTGGGGATGGGCTGGGGCTTCCATGAAGGGTATCCAGCCCCCTGAGCCTGGACCCTGGCTGTAAACTCTCCCCATCCTCAGCTCAGGCAGTGCTGGATGCCAGCATCTTGCTGTTAGGATAATAGGTGGCTTGGGAACCCTGGCAACATGCATCCTATGACCTGAAAGCCTCTGGCTTTCCGATAGGAGGCTCAGGGGCTGGGCAGGGTTGCAGGAAGGCCAAGTACCAACAGTCGGAAGGAGGTCCTGTGATTCAGGAATTGACATGATGGGAGAGCAGAATTATATCTCAGCAGTCCTTGGGTGGGGAAAAAAAAAAAATCAAGCCTTTACAATACAGGCAACCGCAAGACGGCTGTACTCTCCTTGGCCTCAACCCCAAGCCATGACAGTCAGAGCTTTGAACTGTTAGTTCCTGTGTTTTTCGCAGGGGCAGGCCTTTCAGAAGGGCCACTGGGGTCTGTCTGGGAAAGCTGCTCCCAGCAGATTCCCCTGCTGAGACGGGAGACTCCTCCATCTCGAGAAATCCAATCTTCCCTAGAAGGGAGGCCACCACCAGTGTTTTCACAGGGTTCTGTGCCCCAGAAGGAAAGCTCTCCCTGGTTACACCAATGAGGGAGCAGCCAGGGGACTGGGGACTTTTGTCTCCCAGCAGCCTCCTCATGCTTTGATGTGAGCCCTTGACACCGTTCATGGGAAGTGCTCTTTGAAACAGGTTTCTAGCCATTCCCTCTTCTAACCAGACTGCAGCCCTGAATCCCTCATTTATTCAAATTCTGGGGTTGTCACTCTCCCCCACTGAATTCCTATCTCCACCTTCACTGCTACATCGTGGCAGCTCTTCTCACTGTGGAAGCACAGAACATTCCCTGTTCAGCCCCAGCAGCCTAACCCCAGCTTCTAACTCTATCCATGACTTGTCTGTCTCCCAAGGCATTTTTTTTAATAACATCCTCTTTTGTCGGATAATTTTAAATTTTTCCTGTATCAATAACATTTCCATCCTAATAAGTATTATTTTAGCACTTATCATCACAATATGATTTAAGATTTCTAGAATTGCTGGTCTGCATATTGAATGTTGAAGGTTTGTTTGTTCCACTAAACTTTAATCATCATCAGAGTGGGAGGAAAATATGTTTGGTCCATTGCTATGTATTTAGTCCCTTGCACATTTTTAGAGCATAGTTTTTGTTCAGCAAATATTTATTCAATGAATTAAAAAAGTAAACAAATGATATTATAAGTTCACTGGAGAAGAAATGACTTTTTAATGGAAACCACATCACACAATTTAAAGACAGTGTACTGATGGGTGCAGGAGAACATTTTCTTTCTGGAGAACTGCAGATGTTGAGACAAATACGTGAAGCAGCCAACATGTGGTTACTGGACCCGATGAGAGGCCAGACAGGAACTTGCCTGGCATGGGTTTTGTTACAGTGTACATGAAACAGAACAATCATAATTTTGGATCTGTAATTAGGCCTTTGGTTTTATTTCTATGTACTTCATTTCCTTTCTAAGGAAAGTGAAAAGTAATCACATCGACGGTTCTTTAAAGTAGAAACATTTTTGATGTCAGTGGAAAGGAAAAAGGAAATGAGGAACAAGTTTGTAGAGGAAGTGTCACTGGACTCCCAAATCAGGTGGTTTGGAAATCACTTTCCTTGAGCTCCACTGGCTTCCTTGCTGTTCCTCTAATATACCAAGCACATTCTTGCCTCAGGACTTTTGCACATGCTGTTTCTGTGGCCTGGAAAGCTTATGCACAAATTTCTATCTGACTTTATTTTTCTCATCATATGGACCTTCCCTAACTATCCTATAAAAAAAATAGAGGTCCCCCTCCATGCCTTTTTCCCTCTAGGCCCTCTTACTATTCTTTGTATTTCTTACTATTCTTTGTATTCTTACTGTTCTTTGTATTTCTTTTGGCAGTTATCACCAAATGACATATGAGTTTATCTAGCTAGCTAGATAGCTAGCTAGCTACCTCCCCCAACTAGAATATGTATAAGTTACAAAGGGCAAGAGCTTTATCTGTTTTACTACTTCTGAGAACAGTGTTTGATACATATAAGTGCTTAGTGCAACTCTGCATCACTCAGTAAATATCCCAGGAATTAATATTTTTTTAATGATTTTTATTTTTTCCACTATAGTTAGTTTATAGTGTTCTGCCAGTTTCTACTGTACAGCAGACTGACCTCCCCCACACACGTACACATTCTTATTCTCACATTATCCTCCATCATGCTCCATCACAAGTGACTAGATACAGTTCCCTGTGCTATACAGCAGGATCTCATTGCTTATCCACTCCAAATGCAATAGTTTGCATTTATTAACCCCAGACTCCCAGTCCATTGCGCTCTCTCCCCATCCCCTTTGGCAACCACAAGTCTGTTCTCCAGGTCCATGAGTTTCTTTTCTGTGGAAAGGTTTGTTTGTACCATGTATTAGATTATAGATATAAGTGATCTCATATGATATTTGTCTTTCTCTTTCTGACTTCACTTAGTATGAGAGTCTCTAGTTCCAGCCATATTGCTGCAAATGGTGTTATTTTGCTGGTTTTTTTAACGGCTTAGTAGTATTCCATCATATATATAAAATACCGTATCTTCTTAATCTTTTCATTTGTCAATGGACATTTAGGTTGTTTCATGTCTTGGCTACTGTGAATAGTGCTGCAGTGAACATATGGGTGCCTGTGTCTTTTTCAAGGAAAGTTTTGTCTGGATATATACCTAAGAGTGAGATATCTGGGTCATATGGTAGTTCTGTATTTAGTTTTCTGAAGTACCTCCATACTGTTTTCCATAGTGGTTGTACCAACTTACATTCCCACCCACAGTGTAGGAGGGTATCTTTTTCTCAACACTCTCCAGCATTTGTTATTTGTGGACTATTAATGATGACCATTCCTACTGATGTGAGGTGGTACCTCGTAGCAGTTTTGATTTGTATTTCTCTAATAATTAGTGATGTTGAGCATTTTTTCATGTGCTTGTTGGCCATCTGTATATCTTCTTTGGAGAAATGTCCATTCTTGTCTTTTGCCCATTTTTCAGTCGGGTTGTTGGGCTGTTTTGTTTTGTTTTGTTTTATTATTATTTTTTGCTGTTGAGTTGTATAAATTGTTTGCATATTTTAGAGATTAAGCCCTTGTCAGTTGTACCATTTGAAACTATTTTCTCCCATTCCATAAGGTGTCTTTATACTTGAATGCAGTTGAAGTGACTGGGGATTTCCTGCACAAACTGTTGGTTCAGTGCGAATGCTGTTGGTTCAGTGCGCATGCAGTGATGTTTGGAACCGGCTCATAGCAGCTTAGGAGACCTGATAGTATGTATTTTTTTTTTCTAACACTGCTTTCCATGACCTCAAGTTGGTAACTTAAAGTTGGCCGTGGCTGGGAGAATTTTACATCTTAGAAATCACCAAATGTAAACACATCAGGTCTTTTCTTTGCCTTTTGTTCCCCTGAAGAGTCAATTCTTAAATATTTTCCAGTGTACCATTGGTGTTACCCACACATTTTCCTAAGAAAATTATAATGTATTAGGTGTAAACATTTATGCCAAGCTTCCTGAAGTTTTGTCCTGAAATGGATGTGGTCACTAGACAGTTTAACAGTTCAGTACACCTGAGGAGAGGGGCTTTAGGGAGGCAAGACTCAGTAAAATTGGTGATAGGCAGAAAATTGGGATCTAAGGAAAACTGAACTTCAATAGCTTTGAAGATAGTAGAAAGGGGAGTTCCCATCATGGCTCAGAGGAAACGAATCTGACTGGTATCCATGAAGACTCAGGTTCATTCCCTGGCCTCACTCAGTGGGTTAAGTATCCTGTGTTGCCATGACCTGTGGTGTAGGTCACAGACATGGCTCAGATCCGGTGTTGCTGTGTAGGCTGTGGTGTAGGCCAGCAGCTACAGCTCTGATTTGACCCCTAGCCTGAGAACCTCCATATGCCGCAGGTGCAGTCCTAAAAGGGGGGAAAAAAAAGAATAGTAGAAAGGATTCAAGGTGTAGCAAATCCTTGACCACAAGTTATGAAAAACTGCACATTATGTAAAGATATTCTATGTAAACAATTAAAAATGTTATCTCAGAACACAAGAAAGACACCGGGGTTGCCTTAGGCTCAGAAGCTCAGCTTATGCTAGCAGCCTTTGCCCAGGGCCAGGATATAGGATGTTTTAAGAGTAGTGAAACAGATTGGGAGACTTTGGTACAAATCAGATTTGCTCTTTTCACTTGCAAGCTAACACTGTCAGTGTCCCTCCCTAGGAGACAGAAAAACATTTCTTCCTTAGAGTTGGAATCACAGGAAATCCTCTTATAGTCTCTCCCTAATCAAATTTTTATCCTCTCCCTTTACTCAGTGATTCTGGTACCTTTCTTTGTTCACCATCCAGGGTGCCACTGCTGTCTGAGTGTGCTTCTTGGTAAGGGACCCCAGCTCTGGGAAGGACGCAGGTGCAGATTCCAGCTCCGCCCCTTAGTGCTGGGTCTCTGTACTGGACTAACCTAACTTCCCGCCTAACCCCATGCAAGGAGCATGCGCTGCGGCCACACTCACAGGGCACCTGACATGCTTCCCTGTCTCTCTGCCTGGAGTGCAAACGTCTCCTCAACCAACGTGCTTGTCATTCTTTAAGATCCACCTCCAGTAGGTCCTCTATGTGGCATCGCTGCCTGACTCTCAGTACACTGGGGATCACAGAGAAGTAAGGTTTTCCATTCTCAAAACATTTACAGTATCTGTATAAATACCAAAAAAGAAGAGAAATGAGTGATGCAGACAAATGTGTTTTTCGTATGTGGTGTCCATGAAGCACGCTTTTCTATGGGGATGTAGATGTTAGCTATTCAGTAATCCCTTTGCCTGCTCCTTTGCACATCTTGTCCCACTGACCTTAAAATATGCTAAAAAGCAGCAGATACTTCTATTGTTTTTAAGTGAAATCAGTTCACAAGTATAGCAAATTATAAAAATTCAAACAAAACGGAAATATATTGAATTAAAGTGGAATGTTTTCCTTTGCATTTTCTAATTCAACTCTACTTCCCACAGGTAACCTCTCAAAACAGGTTTGATGCAGAAGCTAGTGCGCCAGTGGGGATGTGTGTGTGTGTGTGTGTGTGTGTGTGTGTGTGTGTGTGTGTGTTATCTCATAAACACGTTTTGTTTGTTGTTTGTTATATGATAGTTTCATATTATATATGCATAATTCTATAAGCTATTTTTTTACTTCACAGGTACCTTGGCAACTTTCTAGTAATGCTTTTAGTGCAAAGTATTAAATATTTTATCATTCTTTATTTTAGGAGCCCCTGGTTAGTGGATATCTAGCCGTTTCTAGTATTTGGTCACTTCATAATATGTTGCAAAAGCCGCATTTAAACCTGTATTTTGGAGTACGTGTACAAAGACTCTACAGGGTAGATTTTCTGAAAGTGGAATTGTTGGGTCAAAACATGAGCTCATTTCAGATTCTGGAAAGTATTGAATCTAAAGTATCTAAATAGAGTTCTCCAGATTGTGTTCCCATCATCAGTGAATAAAAAAGAGAACCCAATTCCCCTCATCCTTGCTAACAAACAATGGATATTACTGGCTTTTCAAAACAGTACAAGACCATGCAACTCAGTTGCTCCATTTTAGGCTAAAAACCACATCCTTTAGTTCAAGTTGTGTGTTTGTATTTGTAAAGATTTCTGATGCATAGTTTCGTGCAACTACAGTTGTTTTCCTTTAGGCATTTCCTGGTATCTCCTGCGCTGATAGACAGAAGCTCTTGGAAGCCAGCTGGCCAGGAGCCACTGAGGGCTCTGTCGAGTCTGTGTCCCAGTGACGCAGGCGCTGCCCAAGGGACCTCCCATCCCAAGGAGCAGGTGTCCAGGGTGCATGGCACCACAGTCAGCAGAGGTCATCGCAGACAGCAGAGCCTCAGAACAGGTCAAAATGGCTCTGATGGCAGCAGCCGGGCTCTCCTGCTGACCTGGCTGTTTAGTCTGGGAGAATGCGGAGGGCAGGCCGAGACACAGAGGCCTTGGGGCTCCTCCAGGCAAATGCATTTATCAGGACTGGGGCTGATTAAGTGTAAAGGGAAAGGGTGACACGATGCATGCTGCCTTTCACCTCGGAGGAGTGAAGGTCAAGTGTCAGCCTGGACACCCTCCAAGTGCCTTCTCTGGAGGATTGAGGGGCCTTCTTGTTTGGGAATAGAGATCATTTTTTAACACACACACACACGCACACACTGAAGGTCAGTTACTCTTCACAGTCTGCTGAGGCAGGCGAGCCTTGCATACAGATGCTTCCTATAGCAATGGGGCTAGAGACGGTGTGTGACACACACGTGTAGATAGGGGCAAACGCATACATGACCCATGCTGGGATGTGCATGGGGTCCCATGGGGTCCATTTACTGAAGAAGGCCACGGACACTCTGCAATGAAATAACAACGTAATGGAATATTCAGCTCACAGGTGTAGTTGAAAGTCTGTTTTTCAATATTTTCAAAGGTGCAGCCTTACCGTGACACCTCACTTTGTTTATCTCCCTATGAACAGAGAATGAGAAATGTACTGGTGAGAGATGAAATTACAAAAGTTAGGAAGCTTTTTATATTTTCAAATATGGCTTAAAAATTCAAATGTTAGCTGTATTATTATTCCGGGGAAAAATGTGTATTAGTTCATGAGTCCTGCTCATGATTAAGGAAGTTCGGGATTTTTAAGAAGGTTTTTGTTTAAGAATCTAGTATCCCTTTATATCTATACCGGTTATTTAAACTAAAACCATTATCACTTTTTGTAAAAGTAGTTTGAGTTTCACAACTATGCCAGGGGGGCCCCCACTCTCTGCAGATGTCCTGTTTTCAGCCTGAGGGTTTAGCTGCTTCCATTATGGATTGACCAGTAAAAAGGGATACAAATTAATTTACTTGCACAACAGAAACAGACTCACAGGCTTTGAAAACAAATTTAGGGTTACCAAAGGGATCACGCGGGGGGGGGGGGGGGGGGGGGGGGGGCGGGGGATGGACTGGGGACTTGGGACTGCCACACGCACACTCAGGAATATGGAATGACTGGCCAGCGGGGACCTGCTGTGTAGCACAAGGAACTCTACTCAATATCCTGTGGTAATTTATGTGGAGAAAGAATCTGAAAAAGAGTGGATGTGTCTATATGTATACTGACTCACTTTGTTGTACTGCAGAAATTATCACAACCTTGCAAATCAACTATACTTCACTAAATTTTTTTTAAAAAAGCTTTAAAAACCCTGCCATTTATGCCAAGCTTAAAAAATATATTCCTGGAGTTCCTGTCATGGCTCTGTGGTTAACGAACCCGACTGCTATCCATGAGGACAAGAGTTCAATCCCTGACCTCGCTCAGTTGGTTAAGGATCCGGCTCTGCCGTGAGCTGTGGTGTAGGTTGCAGACCTAGCTTGGATTCAGTGTTGCTGTGGCTGTGGTGTAGGCCGGCAGCTGTAGCTCCGACACGACCCCTAGCCTGGGAAGCTCCATATGCTGTGGGTTCGGCCTTAAAAAGACAATAAATACATATATATATATATATACTAAAAATTTGCGGGCATCTCCTAAATAAAACATACAGTATGCACTTTTAGTATACATATATTGTTTTTCCAGTTGATATGTGATTTACAAACAGTGAATGCACAGATCTTAAAGTGTACAGTTTGATGAGTTTAATATGTGTTTGTGTGTGTGTGTGCATGTGTATCAAAACATTGAACGACACTTTATAAACTTGCCTGAAACTTGTATTAGAGAAAAACTTTGACAGACTTTATATTTTAGAGCGATTTTAGGATCACAGCAAAACTGAAAGGACAGATCTCCCCTATACCCACTGCCCTGTCCCCCTCCATCTAGTCTTCCCCACTGTCAACGTCCAGAATCAGAATGGGACATCAGTTACATCTGATGAACCTGCACTGACATATCATTGTCACCCAGAGTCCACAGGTAATTTTTTCAAAGTGAACACAGATTGCACTTCATGTAGTCAGGCTGCGTTGCCTCATGGAACATAAACTGTCTAGAGGGTGATTTTTCCCTCCATAGATTAAGCAGAAATTAGAAACAGAGAAATAGAATTGGCAGCCCAAAGGAGTGGGGTGTTGAAAATACTGCTTAGTGTCTCAAACTGTATTGCCTTTATTTCCTTCATTTTATTGTTAATATGTCAAAGGTAAAAGGCCTTTTTTCTGGATTTTGTGAAGACTCCTTTTTTGCAGTGAGGCTCTAAGTCAGGACATGTTTCTAAACACCCAGCTAGGAGCTCCCGTTGTGGCTCATCAGGTAAAGAACCCAACATAATCTTCATGAGGATGTGGTTTGACCCCTGTGGTTTGATCCCTGGGTTAAGGCTCTGGCATTGCTGCAAGCTCTGGTGTAGGTCGCAGATGTGGCTCAGGTCTTGTGTTGCTGTGGCTGTGGCATAGGCCTCAGTTGCAACTCCCATTCGTCTGCTAGCCTGGGAACTTCTGTATGCCACAGGTGTGGACATAAAAAGAAAAAACAAAATAAACACCCTAAGGGGAGCTTCATACCACTGAAGTTCATTCCAAGGTCCCAGGTTAGAAGAAATGATCATTCAGAAGAGAAAAGTTGAAAGGGACTCAGATCCTACAGTGTCCACTGCTGCAGCCTCCATCACACTGTCTTAACTGCTGTCTTTGCCTGACATTACCCCATGTGTCCTGCGAGAAATCTGCACATGCAAGAGATCAGCAAATGTGTTAAATAAAGGAATAAAAGGTTACCCTGCGGAATTAAGGAAGCTGGCGTCTGTTGATTAAGTTTTAAAAAGGCCCAGCTGTAGATTTAGGTGATTATGTTAACAACTGTAACGTAAATTCTTCTTATGTGAGATATACCTGGGACCTTATAAAACATACACATTCCCAGGGCCTTCCCCAGAGACTCGGGTTCTGGACGCATGTGGTAGGCTCTGGAACTTGTATGTTTATCATTTTGTCCAAGGTGGCTCTCATGATTATAATATAAAATAATGAGAAAACCGGAGTCAGGACCCAGCTGTGTGTTAGGGCAGGTAGCGTTGCTGGCTGCTGCAGAGACATCTACAACATATTAAACATGGACTTTACTAAGTGCCTACTTACCGTAGACCAGGCTCCATCCTGGCACTTGGAATTGCTCTGATCATGGGGGAATGGGGCTCACTCCATCAAGAGTCAGTGGGTCCGTCCCCTCACAGGGTTGCTTCTGATGGGAGTGAATTCAGAACAAAATTTATTTAACTGAATAAACCATATATATTCTCTTTTTATAGCATACATTATCTGATAATCTCCTTTTAGATTCCATATAATTGCAGCATAAATTAAATTCCACGGTTGGCCACGATAATGTTGAAAATCCTTTCTGAAACTCCACACTCCCAGCACACCCTGAAAAGTAACCCCCCACCGCAAGCAGAATCCGGTGTGGTGCCTGGGGAGCCGTCCTGTAGCACAGTAGAAGATCTCTGTTCTGATGCCAGATTCCAGCTACACCTCGCTGGTCCACATGCAGGAAGTGATTATGCATGCCCTGTCAAGGCATGTCAATGTTATTGACATTGACTTAATATATTTCAATATATATATTGAGGAGTCAAGTCAGTGGGAGATGGCAAGTGAAGTCATGAGACCCCAGGGTCAGTAGGTTTGCTGTAGGTGCTACCCAAGGGCGGGAAAGGATGAAGAAAAAGCATGATGCGTCGACCTCCCAGCGTAGCAAGTTCTAATTACGGGAATAGCACAGGGATTTAAGACAAGCATTCTTAGACTCAGGATACTAACGGTTGAGCAGCAAAAGAAATCACTCCTAAACTCTACTTCTACTTCCCGCTATAGAGAAGTGGAATTATACATTTCAGAGAGACCGCTGACACCATTCTTTCCTGGAGGGCAAACTACAACATTTTATTCAATCAAGGTTGCAGCACCAGCCAGGACAGCCCTCAGCTGTAGTCTCTGGGAGCCAGGAGCCTGAGGGGGGATCTGTTATCACCTGCGTTTTCAACAGGTATCTATAAAAGCAGCTGTTAGGTGTACAGAGCTTCAACTGTGTGTTTTCCTCTTAACTGTTGATTCATATATATATTTTTATGATCGCACCTGCAGCACATGAAAGTTCCTGGGCCAGGGATCGAAAGTGAGCTGCAGCTGCAACCTATGCCACAGCTGCAGCAAGGCCAGACGTTTAACCCCACTGTGGCAGGCTGGGGGTCGAACCCATGCCGTCACAGCAACACCACCAGTCCTTAATCCACTGTGCCACAACGGGAATTCCTGCTTCATAGCATTTATAGTTGTTGTCTTACAGAGGCTTTATCCATATGGAATTACAGGGGTATAACTCCAATCCCATCTTTTATCCACTCATCCATGTGGTTTTTATATATTTAAAATGGAATTATTGCAGACATTAAAAATAAATAAAGGCATCTGATTATTTTCCAGGAGGAAAGAATAGGAAGAGTCCTTACTGAGTCTGTATATTGAAGGCATTTCTCACAGGAGCCATGAGTGCTGTTCTGATATGGTCAGACTGCTCTGGGCTTGCAAAGGTCACAACGACCAAAAGGAAATGCATAATGGACCAAAAAGGGGGCCAGCTGCATCATGGAGTTTGAAGTGGGTCTGATGGAATGGACTTGCTCTTGCTTAAAGTAGGCATTTGATATGATTTGAAGGTCAAGAAGGGGTTTGAATGTTCCATATAACGTAATAATTATGACATCATGCAAAGACTGCTGAAAGAAGTAATCCACTAGCATATTTGATCACATTAGTAAATTAGATTTGTGAGCTGTCATTTAATTCATAAAGAAAATCCTAAAGGAAGCAGTCATTGGCATAGATAAATTCTGGTAAAGAATTAGGTGGGGAAACCTTAAGAGCTTTGGGTTATGGTTTGGGTGGAAGAGATAAAGGATGAGGTTGTTCCAGGAAGCTAGGATGGAGCCCTTATGCTCTGGGTATCAGGCAATGGGCACAAAAATTGTGGAGGAAGCTTCAACAGCAAAACCCAGCTGGACTTAGTCAATTCAAAAAGTATAGCTTTAGTAATGGTCTGCCTGTTCCAAGTAGAAAGACTTTAGGAAAGGGTAATGAAAACTTTTCAATCATTACTTCAAGAAAAAAATTAGCTGTTCTATGAAATAAACTTTTCACAATTGAAACTGTTTACATAGAGACTAGACAGTTCACTCTGAAATGTTTAAGAAGGAGAACTGACATTGAGCGAAATGGCTTGCAAAGTTTTTCCACAGCTACTTTTCTAGGAAACCTAGAGGTGTTTTTGGTACAAGCATAGACATTCCAGTTAATCTCTTAAATTTCATGTTGTTCAGTTTTGTCACTCTCTATAATTCATTGAGATCATTCTTAAAAATCTAATTTTGTTGTTGCCTATATTTTATAACCCTCCTCATTTGATTTCTTCTGAAAACGTCATAAGCCTGTTGCCTTTAGCCATGTAATTGATATTATTGATGGTACAAATGTGTTATATGTAACGAAGAAATTGACAACACTATTATCAACATAGTATTGCTTGTAATCTAATGCAAATGTATAATACACAACTGAGAAATTTATAAGGTTGTTGGAAAAGGTGCTGTTGAATACACAGACAGTTGTCAGACCAGTGTACATCTCTCTTAGAGTTTCCATTCTTCCATTTACTGAGTCACCTTATAGAACGAGTATACATTTCATGAATCTTTTCTCAAAATTGAATACATTTTCACCTCTCCCTTCTTCTCATACTTCTCCCACCACTATTACCCTTCAAATATTGTCAAGAAAAAAATCACAAATCTACACTTTTTTTTTCTTATCCCTTCCATTAGTGTGACCCCATGGCCCTGATATGGAAGCTAATCAATTGTTTGAGTTTCATCTTCATGACAAGCTCATCAGAATAGCTCTTATGGTTTCCAGTGATATTTGGAGGCCAAGTTTATTTTCTACTTAAGTCTTCCTAATATAACTATCAGAAATTACATAAAACTCTTTTTTTTTTTTTTTTTTTTGAGCCAAGCTTAGAACAAAGCTTCCTAATGTCTGAATCTCAGAGGTGCTAATTCACTGTCGACACAACTGGTTTCTTGTGGTAGTAATAACAACAAACATGTTAAAAGGATTTTATTACTTGAAAACATCTACTATATATTCACGGTTCTCTGTGCATTTAGGGGGCAGAGAATCTGAAAGGTTATGTTACTCTTTACAGGGCACCATTTAATTTGATAATCCAAAGAAAAATAGATATAAAAAAGTAGAATATTTCACATATGCAGTAACAGGTCATGAGCACAAGTACTCATGAAAAAAGTTATTTTAGCAAGAGTGACCAGCTATTTACAAACTTCTCTGTGAAAATTAATTTGCTACTGATTCCAGTGAGCTAACACCATTTTGCAAGACAACAGGGGCATATATGTCACACACTTTTTTAAAAAAATATGTAAGGGAATTCCATGGTGGAAAAAAAAAACTAAAATTTTTCACATAACATCCATACTTTATGAAGATGTTGTTTGAGTCATACGGCATAGACTTATTGAATTTAGCTATCACCACCTGTTCAATAATGAATATCTTTCCCAGTAGCCACACCAGAAAACCAGTGAATCAGGCTGTTAATAATCTGTTCTAATCTGATACCACAGTTGAGATTCTTGCTACACCACAGCACTTCTCATATTTCTTCTTCTTTGAGATCATTCGTAATCAGTCAGAACTATGTTTCAAGAGCCCCCTAACAAGGATGGAAGGCAATCTGCTGAAGTGGTTGGGAGCACAGACTCTGCAGTCAGACTTCTTGGATTTAAATTCCAAGACTGCCACTTACCACCTGGGTGATCTTGTGCAAGTAGCTTAATCTACATCTTGACATTAGTTTAGAATCAGAAAGCAGTAGTAGCTACGTCTTAAGACCATCGTGGCCGTTCCATAAGGTAGTCCTTGTAGAGACTTGAGCGCAACGCCTGGCGTAAAATTCGTCTCCAATAAATGTCACCTCTGCCAATTGAGTTGCCTATCATTTTCTGCCACATACTAAGGAATCTTTATTTTTCTCTTTAACTGTTTGATCTGTGTTTTGCATAACTTAAAGTACGTGTCCCAGTATATCCAAACTCTTCCTTTCTGGCTTTCAGAAATTTCAAGATACATGGATACGTTTTCTCAGTTCTGATCCTCTCCACTTGGCAGCTTCCCCTGAGTTCCAAGGAGCAGTTAGCAGATACTGACAAGAGCTAAGAAAGCCAAGACACGCCAGAGGCTGTGCTTCACAGGAATCACGTTCCCAGGTGTCCTGGGGGAGAGGTTCCACCCTTACTCAACCTTTCCTCCATGCTAATTGTGTATCTGCATTATTTATTGCTTTCTTCTGTAGGTGTCACCTGGAATATCAGTCTCACAATGATACATATTTTTCTTTGTTTGAACCTGGCCCATCTTTCCAAATGAAATTCTAACCTGGACTTTCCTCCTCTCTTGTCCAGATTTGTAAAGAATGCTGCAAGGGAATTTCAGAGTTAGTGCATGTTGACCAGACTTTGTAGACCCTCACTCCTGGATCTTTTATTTCTAAGTTCTGCCTGCTATTGAGACACCCTTCATGATAAGATATTTTCTTTCTCATCTGGATTAATATTTCTTATCAGGCAGGACCACTCTTAGCCCCCTTTTCCAGTTCCAATTAATGTGAACTATTCCTACCCTAAATGGAACTAATGGGCCCAGGAGACAATGAATTATCATCCTTAAAAGTATGTCTGTAAACATGGTGCTATCTTCAGACATGTAATATCGAACAAACGTATAAGCACATTCTATATATTTCCAAAGAGATCTGTAATTTTCTCACTCACTTGTTCATTTGTTCACTCATTGGCTGAATGCTACTCTGCCAGAAGTAAAAGAGCACATAGTTTTTTGGGGAACTAACAGGAAGGAATATTGAGTTCAGAGGCAGTTACTGGCAAACCACAGGTCTTAAGGACAAAATGGAAGCCATGGGTTAAAGAGAAGACATCATTTTTTTAGCTTCCTCCTCTCCTCTCCATTTCTCTTGCATTTTTGATGGGGTTCAATTGCTTATAAAACAAAAACTGAAAACTTAAATCTTATTTTTCTTTTTGTTTTTTAAAGAACATAGCCCAAAAGGCTATGTTCTTTAAAAGTCATAAAATCAGATTCTAAAAATGTAAAGGATCTCTTGGGTGATCTAGTCCCTGCGCAGAATTCGAAGGCTCAGTTTTTCATTGTGGTGCAGATTTTCCCAGTATCCTTTTGGGGAATTATTTAGAGTGGGTGGGTTGAAGTTTTGTGGCTATCTGTACCTTCTTCTCATTTTTAAAAATGAATGTATCCTTCCTGTTTTCTTAGAGTTTTTTTTGTTTTTTTTTTTTCCCATGTGAAGATAGTTGAGTGAGAGGAGAGACACTGTCTGAGGGCAGGGCGCTTCCTGTTGAACTGTGTTAACCTCTCCCTTTAGAAAGGCTCAAGGGAGGCCTTTCTTCTTAAAACACAGAAGGATTTTTGGATGGCCTGTCAGGTCCACTGGTGGCTGTCATCGGGGGCCTCCTCTGGGGACCCAGAGTACTTGGGAGGCCCACAAACGCGTATGCCTGCAGGTTTGCAGAGAGGGTGGCAAACAAGAGAGACACATGCCCATTGGCGGAGGAGGGAAATATCAAAGAAGAGCTAGTCACCAGCCAGCTGACAAAACCCGTTCCCCATCTTCGGTTAAATCGAAACCAGTTGTGCCTCCCTGAGAAAAATAACCAATTATCTGGTTCTTTACAAGGGGAAGGAGAAGAGCCTTCAGGCCACATTCTAATGTTCTTGTCTGAAGGGGGTACTCCATGGAGATCATAAATCAACAGATTTCATGGTAAAAAAATAACTCATTTCATGCCTATTTACATTTATACATATGTCATATTGAAACTATGAAGTATATGCTATAGCTGGGACACCCAGAGACTCCCCTTAAAATCCTTTGTGTTGTTGGCTTCCACGTGATTTCTCAGGCCGCCGAGTCAAACCCATGGGGAAATGCTGTGGGCATTTTTCTAGGCATTTTCACCTTTATATTGTAGATTTGACTATTTTAAAACCACCTCCAGCACTGCTCACTTTGTGACACTGTGACAGGGGACCAGATGGGCCGCCCTTGAGTCTTCTCCTGAGCAGACATTCTGGAGCCTGAGCTTTCCCAGGTCCTGGAGGACTACAGCGATGGTCTGGTTCATGCAGCTCAAACCGAGGGTTCCATGGGGTCTCCTACACACCCTGACAGATGTCCGCAATGGCTCGGCCTATTTATTCCACCCCTTGTGTCCACTCTTCTCTTCTTCTCTCTCCAGACACTGCTTGTCTCCCATGAAATCCACTACTGTGATCCTTTTGAGGTCTCAAGATAATCCAGTGATGAGTGTGTGAGTGTGTGTGTGTGCGTGTGTGTTGTTGGCACAGTGCTGTTTTGTTCTGTTGCACGTATTACAACTGTGAACTCAGGGCTCACCTTACTCTAGTACTAGCACAAAAAGAAGGTGACTTTTGCCTCATTCCATCTCCATTTCTTACAGATACTTGATTTTTTTTTTAGGGAACAGAGCTAGAAGTCAATCATTTTCACATGTCCTGTGATTTCCAGTTGTCCCTCCTCTGCAGTCATCCGTCATTAAACCTCTCTTTCTCTTCAGCGTGAGGGTCTTTCCTTGCAGGAGTACTGCCCAGGAGATTAGGAGGTGGTGGTTTGCACTTTGGCCTCTTAGAATAGGCTCTAGGGAGAAGCACATGAGCCCTTCCCATGAGTCTGGCTTGTAGATGGATAGAGAAGATTAGTTTCAGGTATAACTCAGTCTTCAAAGTACACCTGGATAGACCTGAATACAGAGAGTGAGAACTTGGAGAACTCTGACTGGCTCCCTGATTGAGTTGTACCATCCTAATGAATTTTCTTAGGCATGGATGATGATTTTTGAATTAAAAAATTATATTTGAACGTCTTTCAATTATATTTTCTTAAGTTGGGGTATGCCATAGTTTGTGACAGGTCCAAGTGTTTCCTATTGTTTCCACCTTTTTGTCACCTGGCACGATTTGCCAGCATTCTTCTGGCCCTTGAAGCCATTCTGTCTCCAGCTCTGGCTTTGACCTCGGCTCTGAAGCCCTGCTAGTTTTCCTAACAAATGTAAGCTAAGGAAAAACCAAAGTACTTGGCACATATATAGTATTTAATGCATATTAGTTGATCAACTGCACTCATGAATGAATAAGACTTTTCTTCTTTGAGGCTATATATATATATATATATATATATACATATCATCAGAAAATAAAATGTCTTTATTTTTATGGCTAGAAGAATCAAATATAATCAAATTCTCATGGTTTTCCTGACACTCCCTAGAAATCCAGCAGAAAGAAGCGACATGACTATAGTAATGGAAAGGATTCTGTATTAAACACAATAAGCATGGATTTCCTAGTGGCAAAGAGCTGAGGACCTTTTCATAGATCACAGTCACAGGGCAATCCACAGGGGCTGAGCAGCTGGGCAAACCATGCTGGTGGGTGCTGCTGAGAACCCCCCCCATTGGGCCTTGTGTTCTGGGGGTGCTGCCCCTTGACAGTGTCCTCAGCCCTGGGGGCAGCAGGATTCTGTGCTGTGTATGAAGCCAGATTCCAGGGATGAATGATGAATCTTCTGAGTCTAACACTTCAGCAGTGGTGATGGCAGTGACAGCTGCAGAACCACTATCTGCAGTTCTAAATGTCCCACCTGTTTGTGCTGACCCTCCAATTAAAAACAGGGTGGTGGGAAGGTGGGGCTGGTCAACAAAAAGAACACAAGATAGGAACTGTCTTATAAAAAAACCCTCGCAAGAGAGGAAAAGTTCAAGGAAGATGGACAGGGTACTATGAAATAAGTTTAATTCTGTGGTGCTTACTGATCGGAGTTACATAGTGCTAAATATGTGCCAGATGCTGTTCAAAGCCCTTCAAAATATCAGCCTTAATCATCACAACAACCTTGTGGGGTATGTTGTTATTATTCCCATTTTCTAGCTTAGGAAATTAAAGAACAGAGAGAGAAGGTAACTTGTCCAAGGTCACACAGCTCTTATGGCTGGAGCCAGGAAAGGAATCAGTGTGGTCTGTGTGCTTAACCAACACCCTCTGGTTTTTTCCCAGTGAAGTTCCATGTCTGGTTGACAGGAGGTGGGTTCAGAAAGCACAGTTCTTATACAATAGGACTTTCTTTCTTTCTTTCTTTCTTTTTTTTTTGTCTTATCTAGGGCCACACCAGTGACATGTAGCGGTTCCCAGGCTAGGGGTCTAACAGGAGCTGTAGCCGCTGGCCTTCGCCACAGCCACAGCCACTTGGGATCCGAGCCGCGTCTGCAACCTACACCACAGCTCATGGCAATGCCAGATCCTTAACCCACTGAGCAAGGCCAGGGATCAAACCTGCAACCTCATCATTCCTAGTTGGATTCGTTAACCACTGAGCCACGACGGGAACTCCTGCAATAGGACTTTTGCCTTCTCCTCATGCCGCACCCTTGTTGTGGCTTCCTACCAAAATGAGAGAGGTGTGTGGGGGGGTTATTCTTATCTTCTCCCCGCTCTTTTAACTGATGCTTTATCCCCCACCTCCTCATTTCGTCCTCCTCCCACCCTAGCTGGGGTTTGGCCATTTTGGTACTAATATTTACATTTATACCAATATCAGAAACATTTCAGGAATTCTCTGAGAAAAAAAAATCAAGAATCATGAACACTGAATTCTAGCATTTACTCTCCCTTTAAGCAGCTGTGTGACCTTGGGAAAATCATCACCTCTCTGGCCTTGTGATTCTCCATCTATAAAGAGAAGAGGCAGGGCTACAATAATGCTAAATTTCCACAGAGTTCAGATAGATATTCCATGATTTTATGATGTAAACAAACCAAATATTTTAGCAAATGTTCCTAAAATGTTGATAAAACAACTTAAATTGACTGTGTTAATTTCAACTCCATGCTTTTCAAAAACACGATCTTCCCTCATTTTTGTTTTCACTCCTGTTTTTTTGTTTATATAAATGTTCTTACTTGTTACTGTAGGAGATAAGGAGAGCTTCATACTGCCCGATCAGGTTTTCCTTTATTTTATTATTTTATATTATGTTACATTATTTTATTGCATTTTAAATGTCATAATACAAATCAGAATAGTCCAAAATAGTGCAGAGCCTGTCAAGATTTTCTTGAGGAAATTCACAGGAACTTCCTGTATTTTCACAACCATTTAGCATATGCCAGATGGAGAAAATAATGCATTGCTTCCCGAGGAAGTGGGACATTTAGTAAGGCGGGTTTTCACACATAAAAATACTATCTTTTATCTCTGAGCAACCCATGACTCTATGAAGGGAAATGGCCAGGGCTCTGCAGGGCTTTTGCGGCGGCGGAAGTCACTGCCTAAATTGGAGAACGCTCATTGCAGCTCTTTTATGTGTAAGTGCTCCTGTAGGTGTGGTGCGGATTGGAAGAAGAACCAGGCCCCCGCCTGGCTTAAAGAGATTAGGCGTCTAGGAAGGGCAAAGCCAACGCTGCCGGTTAAACCCCGTGGTGATAGGGAAGTTGAGAGTGTCCAGGCCAGGTCAGTAGCTTTGAGGGCTCCTTCAAGGCCTGTGTCTGAAGCCACTGGCACCTTATAAAACTCAGGAACCAGACTGCTTGGCTCAGAGAATTCCTGTGGGGTCTGGCCACCATCTTCTGCTTTGGTTTCTGATCCTGTTATCGTCCCAAGGCTTGGGGCCAGGATTCCGCCTCCCTGCCCAGCCCCCGGGGTGGGACCACTTGAACGTTGCCAGGCCTCTGTGTCCCGCCCTGAGGTCCTCTATATGGTTGGTCTCTGCCGGGTCCACGCCAAGTAGTGCCTCCCGTTATCCTTAGTTCTCCCCTTCCCGCCTCACATCCAAGCCTCAGAAAATCCTCAGCCTCCAACACACCGGGGAATCGGACTACTTCTCCTCTCTGCCCTGCTTCTCCTCCGACCAAAGTCGTTGTCATCCCCTGCACTGATTGTCCAGCTGCTGCCGCACTGCCCGGTTCCAGAGATCTGTTGCCCTGTGACAAGCCCCCTCCCCTCCCCCGCAAACGTCGCAGGTTAAAACACACCCATTTTAGTTTTGCTCGCGCTTCCACAGGGTTGGCTGGGGCTCAGCTGGATGGATTTCCTGTTGGTCGCCTTGGGGTCTCTCCTGTGGCTGCATCGGGTCCTGGTTTGATGGAAATGAAGTCCGGAACGCCCCACACCTTCGGCTCAGCTCGGCTCAAATCGGTTTCTTGACCTGTAATCTCAAGGCCTCGCCCGCCTCTGCGTGGTCCTTTCTCATAGGCTCTCCAGCCTGTACCCACTGGAACTTCCATCACGGAGTCTATGGGCTTCACAAGTTGCCAATGTGGAAGCTGCCAGGCTTTCATAAGCAGAGTTTTGCAGCTCCCAGGTACTTTCGAGAAAGTCAGTCACAGATGGGCCCAGATTCAGTGTGGGAGGAGACTGTGAAAGGGTGTGGCTGCTGGGGGCGTGGCCCACCGTGCCACGCCCCCTGCAATCCCTTCTTGGCACAGTGGGGGAAAAGTTCGCGTTAAAAGTGTGTCAGGCCACACCTCTCTGCTCCAAACTCCCCAGTGGCCTCTTGTGTCACTCAGGGTAAGAGCCAGAGCATTGGCAGTGACGTCCAAGGTGCACCCACCCCTTTAGCTATCTGACCTCGTGCCTTCCCACGCCTCACTCTCCTGCTCCAGCAACCAACCCCCGGCACCTCCCCTGCCCAGGCTCCTTGCCCTCTCCAGAAGTTGCCAGGCTCTTCCTCCAGTTGTCTCTGACTTCCTCCTTCCCCTCCCTGAATCTTCACTCAGTCAGCTCCTTTTCCACAACTTTCCTGGCTGCCCATCTAAAACTGTCACGCCGCCTTTCCTGTTTCCTGTACTGTTTCCTACCTTTATTTTTCTCTGTGGACCATAACCATTGAACAAAGTACGTATTTTATTTTTTAGTATTATTTTGGTGCTCTCCTCATGGTAGAATGATAGGTTAAAAAAAAAGGTAACCCCCGTAACCCCCCACCAGCAGGGTTTTTGCTGGTTTAATTCACTGCTGTATCCCCAGTACCTAGAACAGTGCCTGGCAAATAGTAAGATTCCACAGATATGTACTGAATGAATGAATTAATGAAGGCTGGCTCCCATCTTCACTTCAGACTTCTGCTTGATGCCTCTTGAGATCCTGGGTCCCTGTTTGTCTAGGAGTGTGTGTAGATCATTATCAGGGGGAACCACCTGAAGTGGGCCTTGAAAACAGGGGGTGGGTTTCAAACACTGAGTTTTTTGGGGGGTGACACCCCGGAGTGCTTTGGTGCCGTACTGAACAGCGCATGAACAAAGGGCAGAGAACCATCTTGCAGAGGTGAGCCTTGGCCGTGGGAACCCAGGAGGCAGCAGGGACTGCTGTACAAAATCACGCTGCCGAAGTTAGGGGTTTCCAGGTTACAGAAGGCTGTGGAAAGCCAGAGGCTCTCAAACAGGAAAATGCACTGAAACTGTGAGCATAGGGGATGGGTTATCTACAGTGATGGCCGTCAGTTATTGGGTACCAATGAACTAGGCGTCCTGGTCCGTGCTTTCTGCAGGCCGTCACTGATTATCATCACAATGGTCCAGACAGGCAATACTCATCCCACCTTCCAGATGGGGAAAATGTAAGTCACACAGCCAGGTCAAGATCACGGTTAAAGGGAATTTCATTTATATCTGCCAGTGTTTCTTATTGTACACAATCTTCACTTCACAGCTTAACTGCCCCTTATGTACCTTCCAAAGAGGTACTAATAGTGACACTAACTATTTGAGACTGGGGAGGGAGCATGCAAGTGGTTTTTGGATGAAATGATGAAAGAATCTATGACCCCTTATTTCATTTATGTGATAAGTTTCATAAAGTTATTGTATGAAGGTAGATTAATAATCTTAAGTTCTCAGGAAAGTAGGATTTTCTTTCTACACAACATTGCACCCCTTGCTGCTTTGCTGACCACTACACTTTTTAGAGCTTTTTAAATCCTGTCTTCTAGCATGCAAATGTTGCCTTTGGCAAGTAGGGAGATGAGTTCTCTCATACAATAGTGAGGCATCAGTATTTTATTTGCTTTTGTCTGCCCACATTCTTGATCTTTACCAGGGCAGGCCCATGGAGTCCCTGAGAAGCGGTGGACTCCTTGGAACTGAAAATATTCACCAGAGAGCTGGGCTGTTTGTGGGGCCTCCCCTCCATGAAGCCGGAGGAACTGACCTCACTGTCACTTGCAGCTCAAAGATTCCACAGTGCTTTCTAAGGTCACACTCAAGTGTGTAGGGCATGTAAAGGAAACTGTAAATAAATTTATTTAGAACATAAAATATATGAAATAGAGTAGTAAAAGTCTGAAAAATGAGTGAAAGGCAGAGTAAAATGGTTTATATTATATGTTTAAGCAAGAACAAGCTGTTAAAGGTTTTGACTAGGAAGCACAAGCGGCAAAAGCAAAAGTCAGCAAGAGGGACCATATCAAACGAAAAGCTTCTGCACGGCTCAAGAAACAATCAACAGAATGAAGAGGCAGTCTGTGGATTCGGAGAAAACATTTGCAAACCCACATATCCAATAAGGGGAAGGAATTCCTACAGCTCAATAGCAAGAAACCTCTAAGTAATCCAATAAAAAAATGGGCAAAGGACCTAATTAGACTTTTTCCAAAGAAGACGTAGAAATGGCCACTGGGTACATGAAAAGGTGCTCAACATGACTGATCACCAGGAAAATGGAAGTCAAAACCGCAGTGAGAGCTCACCTGCCACCTGTTGGAATGGCAGTTATCCAAAAGAGAAGAGATTTAAGTGTTAGTGAGGATGTGAGAAAAGGGAACCCTCGTACACTCTTGGTGGGAATATAAATTGGTGCAGTCACTATGGGAAACAGTATGGAGGTTCCCCCCCAAATTAAAAATAGAACTATCAATTGATCCAATAATTCTGCTTCTTGGCATTTATCCAAAGAAAATGAAAACACTAACTTGAAAAGGTCTATGCATCCTCACATTCCCTGCAGAATTATTTATAATAATCAAGATATGGAAACAACCTAAGTATCCGTCAACAAGAAAATCACACACACACACACACACACAATGGAGTATTATCCAAACATAAAAAAGAATGAAATCCTGCCACTTGCAACAATTGGATAGACCCTGAGGACATTTTGCTCAGTAAAACAATTACGGTGGAAAAAAACAAACTCTTCACGATCCTCCTTATAAGAGGAATCTAAAAAAGAACCAAACTCATAGAAACAAAAAATAGAATGATGGTTTCCAGGGACTAGGGTGTGGGCACAATGGGGAGATGCTGGCCAAAGCGTTCAATTCCAGCCGTGCGGTCAGTAAATTCTGGGGAATCCAGTCTGCAGCGTGGCGAGCACAGCCGACACTACTGTTTTATATCCGTAAGTTGCTAAGAGCATAAATCTTAAATGTTCTCTCCATTACAAAAAGTGTGAATATGTGAGGTGATGGATATGTTAACCAAAGTTATTGTGGCCATCATTTCACGATCTATACGTGTATCAGATCAAAACATTGCACACCTTAAACAGTTATAAATCAGTGGTATCTCAGTAAGCTGGAAGAAATGTCCTGTTGTACACCTCAGTTGGAGTATTGCTCTGTATTTCATCAATTCATTTTATAAAAGGCTGTGTTGAGTTCCCACTGGGGCACAGTGGGTAAAGAATCTGACTGCAGCAGCCGGGGTGGATGCAGAGGTGCAGGTTTTTCCTTGGTCAGCTCAGTGTGTTTAAGAAGCAGGCGTGGCCTCAGCTGTGGTGTAGGTTGCAGCTGCGGCTGGGATTCAGTCCCTGGCCTGGGAGCTTCCATGTGGCTATAAGTGTAGCCATTAAAAAACAAACAAAAAAAGCTATGTCGAGATACAATTTACACAAAATAAATTCATCCACTTTAGACCTACACTTAAGTGGGTTTTAATAAATTTACATATATACAACTATTGCCACCATCTGGTTTTAGAATATTTCCATCACCCCCCAAATTTCCCTCAGTCAGTCCCAAATCCCACTCATGGCCCCCGGCAAGAGTTCATCAGTTCTTAATATTACCGCAAACGTGCTAATAGAGAACATAGTATTTCACAAACTATGAGATTTTCTGTGCCTATGTGTGTGAGAAAGACTGAGAGATACGTACACACGCAAACATGCACGTGCACGTGCACACACACACACACCCCCAATTTAGACAGTTAAAGAAATTTTTGTACTGACCTGGTGGTTAAAGATTGAGTTTCAGCATTTTGTTTTTTGTGTTTTGGGTTTGTTTGTTTGTTTATGGTCTTTTTAGGGCCATACCCGTGGCATATGGAAGTTCACAGGCTAGGGATCGAATCGGAGCTGCAGCTTCCGGCCTATGCCACAGCCACACCAGATCCTGAGCCATGTCTGTGACCTACATTGTAGCTTGCGGCAATTTAACCCAGTAGGCGAGGCCAGGGATTGAACCCAAATCCTCATGGATACTGATGGGGTTCTTAATGCACTGAGCCACAGTGGGAACTCCATAAAGTGGACTGTTTTTAATTAGCATTGAGACTTTCACGCCAATATATAATTGAACCCCAGTATATAAAAGAGATAAAACTAAACAGCCATCAGGAAGAGCGGGAGGAGATCTGGAACACCAGTCCCTCTGACTCTCCCTCAAACCCTCTCTTCTTGCCCTTGGCTCCTCTCCCGCTTGCCAGGGGGCACCTCTAGGAATATCAGTCACTTGGGCGTCCTCAAAGGTCCGCATTCCCCTGAGAGACAACTTTCCTCATGGCCGGGCCACATGCTCAGACTTTTTTCAAAATGTGGGAAGAGGTGTCCTGGGCATTCCTACCCCCTCTAGCAAACGCTGTCTCCACTCCACTGTGCTCACTGTGTATGGAATGTATCCTCACAACCTTTACTCACGTATTTGCAGATATGACCCCTTTCTTCACTTCCTCCAAGTTTATCAACCACTTTCATTATTGGTGGCTTTGAATGAAGCCCTAATATGCAAATTCTTGATGAGCACCTCTTTTCACTTTTAAGTACTGCTAACATATGCATATGTGGTTTTGATGGCCTTTTTTAATTTCATGGTTAAGACGTTTGTGTTCTTTAATTCATTGATGTGATATATTTTATTAACTGCTTACAAAGTGCTCACACTATTATTTTCTGGCAAATCTGATTTGGTCAAAGGGAACTATTCATTTAATTCATTATTAAATCATACTTCTTTTTTTTTTTTTTTGTCTTTTTAGCGACGCACCCTAGCATATGGAGGTTCCCAGGCTAAAGGGTCTAATTGGAGCTGTAGCTGCTGGCCTACACCACAGCCACAGCAACACCAGATCCAAGCCATGTCTGCGACCTACCCCACAGCTCACGGCAACGCCAGATCCTTAACCCACTGATTGAGGCTGGGGATAAAAACCTACAACCTCATGGTTCCTAGTCGGATTCATTTATGCTGCACCACAGTGGGAACTCCAAATCATATTTCTGATCACTTTCCTAACTACTGTGTATCTATATCCATGTTGATATTGTTCTCTTAATTTTTTTTTGAAGTGTTTGCTCTCAGCTTTTAGCATAAGTTATGCTCAGCAAGAATTAGAAATCTTTCTCATATTTTTTTTGCATGGAACAGGTAGAAAGTGGGGGAATTACCTCTTCCATGTAAGTGTGGGAGTCTATCCCAATAAAACAGGCTAGATCTGGAGTTTTTGGAGAGATAATTTCCTGGCAAATTCTTTTGCTTTCTTCTTTTTGTTCTTGTTTTTTTTTCCATCATTTTTGGCCCCACTGATGTTCTGTTTCATGTTTTATTTGGTGACTTAAATTTTCCCAAAAAAGTATCCTTTCAAGAAATTTCACATTTATTTAATATTTTTTTAATTATCCTTATCCATAGTATATGCTCTTTTAAAAAAAAATCTTGTTATAGGTACTTGAGTGTTTCTCTTTTTTCCCCTTGATTAAACTTGTTCAAAATTTGTCTTTTTGTCTGTTTTACTTTTTTGAAGAACTAGTTCCTAGATTTACCAGTGGACTATTCTTCTATTATCTGTTTCATCAAGTTTTCTTTTTTATTTATTATTTTCTAGGTCCACTGGCTTTAGGCTTGTTTCGTTATGTGTTTTTAAACATCTTGAATTGAATGCTCAGCTAATTTTTTTTATTCTTTTTGTATTAATGGTACTATTAAGGGCATTAATTTGCCTCTGAAAAGTGCTTTGGCACATTCCCATAAGTTTTCTTGTGCAGAGCTTTTATTTTCATTTTTCTAAATAATAGGTAATTCTATTCAAGTTAACAATTTTATTAATTTTGTTAAGCATGTTGGTTTTATTCTATTAAAAAACACTTTGTTCCCTCTTCCCCCCACAAAAAAAACACAAAAGTCTCTGCATACCTTACCTCCAACCTCCCGACAGTCAGCACTGTGGGCAGTCGAAACTTGTTTATTTCTTATTAAGCAGCTTATTTTCTCCCCAGTCTTACTCCAACTTAAAATCTATAGTCATGGAGTTCCCATTGTGGCACAGCAAAAACAAATCCGACTAAGAACCATGAGGTTTCGTGTTTGATCCTTGGCCTCGTTCAGTAGGTTAAGGATCCAGTGTTGCCATGAGCTGTGGTGTAGGTCGGAGACGCAACTCGGATCTCCTGTTGCTGTTGCTGTATAGGTCACAGACGCAACTGGGATCTCATGTTGCTGTGGCCGGCAGCTACAGCTCTGATTGGACCCCTAGCCTGGGAACCTCCATATGCTGTGGGTGTGGCTCTAAAAAGACAAAAATAAGATAAAATAAAATCTATAGTCTCAGTCCATGTGGCTCTGCTAAAATAGCAGTAGTCCTCTGCTCCCAGAAGTTGGCCTTGTCACTTTGATTAAATAATTTACTCCTTCATATCAGGGGGCAGTGAATGAGTCTTTGCCATAAAAGGCAGATAAAACCCCAGTCTCCTGACTGTGCTTCTTTCTGGTTCTTCCTGTGTCCACCTGCACATCAATGACCTTCTTACTCTATGAAACTATGTGTCATTGCCTGTGCCCTACTTTATTCTGCTGTTATTGCATTCATATGGATTGTAATGCCCAAATGGGTAATGGAAGGAATATACTGGTGGACATGGACCTGGGGGCAGTTGTCACAGGCTGCCTCAGAGAGTGGCTGTCTCACAGATTAGAGTGTTTCTGCAGGGCTCTTTGGTCCAGTAATGTGTCACGTCTGGGAGATGCAGCATTGCAGGTGCAAGTGCCTTCCCGTCTGCTGCTTCACATCATGTCATCTTGTGTTTCCTCTTTCAAAGGGAACATGTGGCAGCTTCAGAAAGTTTCTCAATCCCATCCATCACTCATGTAACTCTTCATATTGCTTTCAGATGAGGGAAAATTATAAATGAGCTAGCTCTCTTGGGGACTCTGGCAGCTTTCTATTTCCCCATCGATTCCATGGACATTTTGAGAAGCGTTGAGAAAGAATAAATTAGAACAATTAGCTTCCTGGAATCACAATCCTCAAATCACAGACTCTAAAAATGCCTTTATTTCACATGATAAACCCTTGAACTAACTTTACAGTTTTTCTGCCCTCACTGGTAACTCATATCACATGCTTGGAGAATCTCAAAGCCCAGGTTAACAATTATTCTACCAAAACCTCCTCTTCAGAAATTCTGGACTGGTGAGAGTCTTTGCTCATTGGCTGCTTCTCAAAGAAATGGTTTATTGATTAAAGAGAAATGTTTGACCTGATATAATGCACGTGTAGCTTATGAAGCAAAAATTATTTTTAAAAATCTATAACTATTAAAATTAACTATTGATATGTCAGATCTTCAGTTATTTTGTAATACTATCTCCCACCACATGCTAGAATAAAAATCTTTACTTTTTTATTTTAAATGTTAATATTTAACGTAATCATTCTCACATTTACACCTGAAAGTAAAATGTTGACCTCAGAAGTTTGATGAAACTGAAGATACGTAATATTTAGACTTTGTACCCCAAAGTACAATATAGCCAATCACAGAAGAAGAGATCAATAACAGATGAAAACCAATCCAGAAAGCCTCATGTTTTAAGCATCCAGAGTTCTAAGCAATTCAATTATTGGTTTGACCAGTGCAGTGAGAGTTTGAGTTGAATGGATAGAGGAAAATGCTCACTTGTAGGATTAAAGTGTAGATGTAAGTTGTTGACTAATCTTTCTGTTTATTCCTTAGTCTGTTACACGAGGTCTTCCAGCCCCAACCTCTTAGCCCAACTGCTTTACCTAATGTTGTATTTAATGTTCTACATCTTAATTTAATTTTTTTTTGGCTGCACCCACGACATATGCAAGTTCCAAGGCCAGGGATCATATCCGAGCCATGCTGAGACCTACGCCATAGCTGTGGCAATGCTGGAGCCTTAACCCACCATGCCACAGCAGGAACTCCAATCTTAAGTTTTGAATTTTATTTTTATTTAATACTCTAAATTCAGTAACCGTATGATTGCTGTTAAGACCTAAGCCCGATTAGCTCTTTCTCCTACCAAATACCTTCTAGTGGATTTATCAGTTCATTCAAGTGAATGCTGCAGACCTTATAATGGCTTAGGAGTCTCTACACATTCTGGTCCCTCTACCTTTAGGTTTCCTTTCGTATTGGTCTCCCCATCACAGCTTCCACCCCAGCCATACAGGTCTCATTGTGATTCTTTGCTTATGGTAAGCAGACACCTGCATCAGAATTTTTACACTTTTTGCCCTTCTACCAAAATGCTCTTGACTAGGGATAAACTGATTTTGCTTCTTCATCCATTTGGGGCCTTCATTCAATGTTCCCTTCTCAGTAGGGTCCCTACTTAAAATTACAGTTATCTTCCCTTAGCACCATCCCTTTATTTTTTGTCTATAGCACTTACCATCGTCTCAATGTTCTGCAGTTTAATTTTTTTACCTTGTCTGTTGTACAGCTCCCCTCCCTAGAACATAAATTCCATGAGGAAAGAAGTTTGTCATAGACCACTTTTCACTGTTCTGCCCCAAATACCTAGAAGACTGCATGGTACATAAGTGCTTAATACACAGCTGTTGAATATTGAGAGAATAAAGTCTTCAAAGCTATTAAATAACAAATAACCCCATTCAAAACAATCTAGAATTTTATCTGTTCTCCTCGTTTTGATCTAGATGGTTTCCCACGTTGTGACAAATGTGCAGCCCCACAGGATTTATAGATATATAAATATATCATTTGCTAAACTCTATTGCCCTTATTCTTATTTTAAAAAGCAGAGATATGGGTGAATGATTTATTCTAGATTCTGAAAGTCAGACGTTAAGGGAGGGAGGAAAGAGGGAGGAAGGAAAGAAGGAAGGGAGGAAGGAAGGAAATCAAGACAACAACAACCGTAAAAGCAAAGGGAGGCTGTGCCATCTTTAGCGTCATCAGATGTTTCCTCAAAGACAACAGGGCTATTTCTCTTCCTTACAGCAAGGGCCTCCCTCAATCACATGTCCTCCTTGGGGCCATCAAAAGAAGCCTCAGCCTTCAGGAACCTTTGAGATGGCGTGTCTGTCACTCGTGAATCAACATGAAATTGCTACAAGTTGGTGTATTGTTGCTACCAAAACATGTGACATTAACATCTCCCACATGGGAAAGAAAACTTTCCTCTGTGCTTCTGTTCTTCTGGCTGGTCTCAAAATTAAATTGCTGTGAGACAGATTCACAGGAGAAAATCAAACTTAATTTCATACATGTGGAAACCCCCCACACAAAAGAGAGTTTTCAAGTCACCAGGGTAAATTGAGGTCTCTATGCCATCCTGAGCAAAGGAATGGGGAAGGAGTCTGGGGCTTCCCAGGACTGGAGGGTCATTCACAGAGATGATAAGAAGAGCAGATAGTTGGCAATTAGATGCTTCCCCTACCATATAGATGAAGCCACTTAGATAAAATTTATCTCAGGAAAAATCCCCAATTTAAATTCTTCTAGGCAGTTAAGAGAGGCCCAGTGGTTTCTCTTGAGTGTGCGGGATCTCCACTGCCTTTAGCTCAAAACGATCCACATGCCAAAGTAGCACATCTTGGGGAGGCCTGTCCTGAACCCACTTACATTTCATAAAAGGTTGATAAAAATAGCTAAACTCTTGGCCCTGAAATCCTAGTATGAAGTGAAGACAAGAGGGGTCGGGAGAGAGAAACCCCCACAGCTGTCTTTAGGGTAAGAGACGGAGCTGTCAGTTAATCGGAGTCAGTGAAAGTTTGTCTCCTGGTACGCCAGCCAGCTGTTGGGGTCCTCTGGGAGTTCAGGAAGAGGGGAGATAGCAGTGCATCCCAGTTGTTTCAGTGTTTTCCAGAAAAAGACAGACTTTGCTTGGGCATCGCAGAATCGGTATGATTTCCAGAAAGAAGGGGAAAACAGTGTACCTTAGATAAAGGAGCCACAACATTGAAAAACATGCCAAAAAGGAGGCATAGGCATGGTCTAAGTGGGCAGCTGTCAGGATGTTGATTGTGTAAGTTAAACATTGTTATTAGCATATTGAAATCATTTGGGGAAGAAGGTTGGGGTTTCTGATTCAGGTGCAGATTCATTGACACTTGAATTCCTTGATAGAGAGAGCTCAACAAAGGATGTCATGATTTATATTCAGAGAATTGAAAGAAAATCCTAACCATCGTGAAAATATGTAGACTTGAGAAGGAGAATTAAGTGGAGAATCGTATTAAAATATGTTTACCATGACATGCTGGCCTTGAAATCGTCAGACTTCAGTGAAAGTGAGATATAGAAATGTACAGAAATTTTGAAATGAAAACGCAAAATTAGAATTTTTGTAAAACCTGAACACAATCCTTTATTTTAGGAAAACAAAGTGTATCTGACATGACTTAATTCAAAAACCAGCATTTGTTACATGTAAAATTCGAAAGCTTTTTTTTTTAATTCAGAAGCTATTTTAAAATGTACTCATTGAGTTTGCTTTTATATGTTTTTAATTGTTTTACAAATGGGCATGCCTGCTGCTAAACTCATTTCTCCTGAACCAATTTATGGGAAACAGACATACATTGAAGGGAATGAAACCATTCGTATTATTAGTAACACAAGGAAAGTTATTTTGTTTTTTGGTTTTAGTATTCTCCACTACATCAAGCAGATACAGAAAGCAGTAGATATCATAAAGAATCTGAGGGGAAAGGAAAGGAAACAAAAAATTAGCCTGGATCAAGCTTAGGATGGGTGGAACTTTGTCTAATGAGTCTTATTTACTAAGCCATCATTGTTATCATTTTATATGTAGAAACATCATGAACTCCTGTAAGCCAGAGCTCATTTAGATATTAATTCTATGTGATACTGTGAGTTCTAATAAGAAATATACCCTGCTACACTGTTGGTGGGAATGTAAATCAGTACAGCCACTATGGAGAACAGTATGGAAGTTCCTCAAATAACTAAAAATAGAACTACTATATGATCCAGCAGTCCCACTCCTGGATAGCTATCTGGAGAGAATCATAATTCGAAAAGACACATGCACCCCTACGTTCACTGCAGCACTATTCACAATAGCCAAGACATGGAAACAACCTAAATGTCTATCGACAGATAAATGGATAAAGATGTGGTACATATGTACAGTGGCATATTACTCAGCCATACAAAAGAACGAAGTAGCTCCATTTGCAGCAACATGGATGGACCTAGAGATTATCATGCTATCTGAAGTAAGTTAGACAGAGAAAGACAAATATCACTTATATGTGGAATCTAATAAAAATGATACAAATGAACTTACAGAACAGAAACAGACTTAACAGATTTCAAAAACAAACTTATGGTTACCAAAGGGGAAATACTGGAGGGAGGGATAAATCAGGAGCTTGAGATGAACATATACACACTGCTATATGTAGAATAGATAACCACCAAGGACCTACTGTATAGCACAGGGAACCTCTACTCAATATTCCGTAATAACCTATGTGGGAAAAGAACCTGAAAAAGAATTAATATATGCATATATATACCTGAATCATTTTGCTGTACACCGGAAACTAACACAACATTGTAAAGCAAATACTCTCCAATAAAATAATATATATATTATTATATTTATTATAATATATATGTTATTATTATAGTGTTCATTCCTGAGTCATTTTGCTGTACACCCAAAATTAATACAACATTGTAAAGCAAATACGCTCCAATAAAATATATATTATTATTTTATATATAATTATGTTATTTTATATATAATAATATGTATATTGTGTGTGTGTGTGTGTGTGTGTGTGTGTGTGTGTGTGTGTGTGTATAGGTAGTCTTCATTCCTTTTTCTGGCACAGAGCTCCTAAAACTCTTGGGATTTCAGTGATGAGAGGGGTGAAGATGTCTTTTGCTGTAGTAATGTTTGGACTCTACTTAAGGGTTGGGGAGCTGGGTCCCAGCAGAGCCAAGCAGCGTGATTAGCTGGATGGTACTTCATGGGAAGAATCGTGGGCCTGGGGAGGATGTGGAAGCTCCCTGTCCTTTCCCCACACTTTGCCCTATGTGTCTCTTCCATCTGGCTGTTACTGAGTCACATCCTTTTAGAATAAACTGGTCAGCCAGTGAGTGAAATGTTTCTCTGAGTTGTGTTGGCCACTCTAGCAAATTGATCGAACCTAAGGAGAGGGTCCTGGAAAGCTCCAGTCTGTTGCTGGTTGGTCAGAGGCACAAGTGACAACCTGGACTTGCAGGTGGTGTCTGAAATGGATAGGGGAGGGGACTGACCCCTTAACCTGTGGAATCTGATGCTGTCTCTGGGTAAATAGTGTCCGAACCGAATTGAATTCTTGGACCCCCAGCAGGTGGTGGTGTAGGGAAACCACTGCACACATTGGAAGTGGTACCCAACTGATCCAATCTGTGAGCTTAATGTTTTAATTCGGTGTGGATATTTGCAGACAAAGACCATTTTCGTTAATCTGTTGTAAGAAAGAACCCTGAACAGGGAAGCAGCGTGAGTGTCCTCTGATGGGCATGGCGAGCTGATCAAGAGTGGGAGGTCTGGGTTCCAGCAGCTTGCGTGAGAATTCGTTTCCCCGTTTATCTCTCGGTCCTGTCATTTCGTCTCCCTAAACTGCAGTTCCTCAGCCCTCAAATAGGAGTAACTCAATGGGCATATCTCACAGGCTTGTTGTGAGAATTAATTGCGTGTAATCCATGTAAACGCCTAGGCCAGCACCTGGCATGTTTGGGGCAGCGGTAGCTATCACCTCGTGAAAACTCCCAGCCAACCTGCATTCTGCTTCTGGAGATGCTCTCTGTTTCACAACCCAGAAAGAATTTCTCCTGTGCCATCTTTAACTGTCCTTCTTACTCTGCAGTCAGCTTTCTTTCAAAAATGAAAATGTTATCTTTATCTGTTTGGGAGCTATTTAGCAGTGTGAGCTAGTGCACAGCAAATTTCTTGTCAGTCATTAATATTATCTGTTTCTGTGTCTCCTTCACTCATAAAATATAGTTTAAGTCTAAAGACAATCAAACACACACAGGTCAGTTTGTTTTACTGAAGCTATTAGTGAAGAGTGTTTCCTATAGGGTGATAGATGCAGTTTTATTTGTTTTTACTTTGCACGATATTCTTCTTGCTTCAAAATGGAAACAGCTGTCCCAAGAGTAAATTTCATCAATTTTGGATAACTTCTTCTTCTCTACAGTCCTTTTAATATCCTAGAGAAGATTCTGTGACAGAGCAAGGCTCTCTGCTCACTGCCAAGTGGCTAATTCTATTCCTCCATCAGTAAACAAACACAGGTTGTTTTTCTTCTCTCTATCCTCTGTAGATGCGCTTATAATCCCTGTCATGGGTTTTCCCCATCCAGTTTGGTTCTATTGAAAAAAGGAGGGAGTCCCTGTTGTGGCTCAGCAGTAACAAACCCTGCTACTACTATCCATGAGGATGAGGGTTTGATTGCTGGCCTTGATCAGTGGGTTAAGGATCTGGTGTTGCCGTGAGCCTCAGTGTAGGTTGCAGATGCAGCTCGGATCTGGCGTGGCTGTGGCTGTGGCTGTGGCAGTAGTTGGCAGCTGCAGCTCCGATTGGACCCCTAGCTTGGGAACTTCCATATGCCACAGGTGCGACCCTAAAAAGCCAAAACAAAAAAAAAAGTAGAAGAAGGAGAATAAAGGAAGGAAGGAAGGATGGAAGAAGGAAGGAAGGAAGGAAGGAGGAAAGAAAGAAAAGAAAGGTAGGAAAAGGAAGTTAGGAACCTATCCTTAGGAAATGGTGTGATTCTGTCCCTTGTGACTGTGTCTAACCATGAATCTGACATTGACAGCTGTGCTGTCTTTATTCTTCCCTTTACCTCCATCACCATGTTCAAAGGCTCCTCTTTTCAAACCCACTTCAGACCCTCCCTAGGGAAACCTACCTGCTCGCCTCACAACTGAAATGTTCCCTTTCAGCCCTGAGGAAGCCAAGCCCAAGGGCATGGAGTCACTTGCCAAGAGTTACTTGTTTTGTCCTGACCGTCAGGTGTCCTCTGGTCTACAAATGTGTTCTTGCAGCCCTTTTTCTGGAATCCAGCTGCTTGCAACATGTGGTTATTTGAGGGTAATTAAGCACTCTTTTGTGATGAGGCTGAGAATACAGAAGCAGCCGCCAAAGAGGGTCTTCCTGTCTGTCTGGAGCAAAGACAAGGGAGACAAGCTCTTTGGACTTTTTCCTCCTCCTCAGTGGCAGCCATGAAGGAGTTGAAAAAAAAAAAAAAAAACGGAAAAATAAAACAAAACAAAACATCTGCAGGACACTTCTGACACACCAGGATGTATTTGAACATCGTAGTAGCATTTGGAAATGCCTGTTTCGTTTGACAGAATTTGCAAATCACATTTTTTCCCCTCAGAATAGCTTGCAGTGTGGAAGTGCTTCCATATGCTACAAGTTGTTCTCATCATTTTGCTGAAGGGGAAGCAAAGAGACAGCAGCGGAGCTGAGGCTGTGACTTGCAGGAAGCTCAGAGCTATGGACGGTGCTTCCAGGTGGCCTCTCATTGCCTCAACAGCCAATACGTCGGGTTCTTAAAAATCACACTTTCTGCCGAGGCCTGGCAGACAGCTTCCATCTTTAAAAGAGACCTTAGTACAAATTCTTTAAGAATTCTGAAAGTTATTGCTATATGTCAGTGTTTCTTGATTCATAGATCAGTGAAAAAAAAAAAAAAGTTTAGCGCTTGTTGGATCACGTTCCAAAGGCCCCACGTTCCAATAGCCTTGTTTTTCCAAGACCTGGCAGAGAAAAACCCTTTTTTCATAAACTTGTCCCAGGATCCATTCCACTAGCCATCATGGTGAGAGGATAGCAGCTGCCAGGTCCAGAGTCAACAGGGCTATCAGTGAAATCCAAGTTCTCTGCCTCTTCCTTTCGTTTCAGAAAATGGTCGTGATCCACTGAGGCAAAGATGAGGACAGAACTAACATGCCTATAAAAGGTCTTTACAAATGGTGATTTACAAGAGTATGTCAAAGCAGAGACGTGGGGTTGAAGAAAGCATGGTGAAGAGTTAAGTCTGCCCTCTGTGTTCAGGATTCCAAAACATCGGCAGTCATCCATTTGTTCAGCATTTCAACAAAGATTTTATTGAGCACCTACTATGTGCTAGGCCAGAGATACCAGATGAGGTCACGGTGCCGTACATTAAAGAGCTTATCTTCTAAAGGAAAAAAAGTTAGAAGAGCAAATGGATAGCAAAAAATTATAATAAAAGGAGAAACCAGTCTTCAGTGTGAGGGCAGAGTAGCCAATTTTGCTTGAGGAATCAAGAAAGGTTCATGGAAGAAATAACCTCTGTGCTGACTTTGAAGGAGAGAAGGTGTATTTCCAGGTGCCACATCAGGATGAACACTTTGATCAGGGAGGGAAGCACACACATAAAGGTGTGAGAGGCACTGTGTTTTCCGGGAGCATGAAAGAATCAGTGTCATCAGTGCAGGAGGCCTCAGGAGACCGGGAGACAGGCCTGACCATGAACGTGGGTATCTGATAGATACACTAACAGACTGTTCGTGGAGAAGAAGCAATGGAAATCACTATTCAGAAAAGCAATGTTGTTACTGTAGAAAAGTGACTGTGGAAGCAGCGTGATGGATGAAAGAGGAGGAGGAGGAGGCAGTAGGCAGCTGACCGATTAGGAAGGTGATGTGAATCAGAGTGAGGTCTCCTATGGGTCAGTTTATACCAACTAGACGTGATATTTATTTTTAAACACAGTAAGGAGTTCCCACTGTGGGAGCAGTGGGTTAAGGATTCCACATTGTCTCTGTAGTGGCTCTGGTCACTGCTGAGGCGAAGGTTCAATCCCCAGCCTGGCACAGTGGGTTAAGGATCGAGGTGCTGCCACAGCCATGGTATAGGTTGCAGCTGTCGCTCAGATTCAGTCCCTGGCCTGGGAATTTCCATATGCTCTGGATACAGCCAAAAAAAAAAAAGCAAAGAAAAACAGCACGGTAACACTGGCAGTTAATCTTAATCCTTTAAATACTCTTGCATTCATTTTCAACATTCACTTCTCTTTCACTGTAATAACACATAAATTAAGAAACTGCATTTTGGGAGTTCCCTTCATGGTTCAGTGGTTAATAAACCCGACTAGGATTCATGAGGATGCAGGTTCAATCCCTGGCCTCCGTCAGTGGGTTAAGGATCTGGCTTTGCTGTGAGCTGTGGTGTAGGTTGCAGACGTGGATCTCACATTGCTGTGGCTGTGGTGTAGGCCAGTGGCTGAAGCTCGGATTTGACCCCTAACCTGGGAACTTCCGTATGCCACAGGTGCAGCCCTAAAAAAGCAAAAAAAGAAAAAGAGACTGCATGGTAAAATAACTTCTTATAGGTCTGGAAAAAAAGAACCTTTACCACTAAGTGTTCAGTAGATCTGCTTATTGGGAGTATTCTATTTTTTTCTTTAATATTGTGAGCCAGCAGTTGGAACTTTAGACCCACTCCTCTTTCCCCAGAGAGTTAGAGATACAGTTCTCGGATCTGATTCATCACTGTGGGGACTCAAAGACTAGTGAGTCACTAAGCATCATTGTGTCACCAGGGCAGTTGAAAAGGTTTTCTTTTCAGTTTGGGCTTATCATTTTTTCCTTTTCAGAACCTTGCATCTTTCCCACATGTGTTGTTCTTCTTCACTCTGTGAGCTAGGTCACGAGGTCAAGACATTTGAAAGCAGCAACTGGACTTTTTTACTGCTCAGCCGAATTTCATGCATCACATCTGAAGGGCTGCTTTGAGACAAATCAAATAAGGTCCTATCACTGAGCATGTTTGCCTTTGAATCATGAGTTCCCTGATGACTGCCCTAACTTATGCTCCAAACAAAACCAAGCCAGAGAAAAACTTCTGAAACTGAGGTGAACTTGATGGAGAAAAGGAAAGCTCTTCAGATCCTGAGAAGGCATTTTCTACTTGTTTTTGAGCCAGCTTCCAGCATTTGCGATGCGATTAAATTCTCTGAAACCTGCTATGCTATTGAGCAGGGTCTTTCCCTTTGTTGATGGGCTAGGTGTACCCACATGAGAAGTGCAACTTGAGGCATCAGAACGATGAGAGATATAGACTTCAGGGGCAGGAAAAAGAGCTAAATGGTGCCCTTTGTTTCCAAAGCACATGGTACCCAAATAAGCCGTCGCATGGCACCGTTCTATGGGCCTCTCTGCCTGGCAGAGGAGGGCAAGGAAAATGATTCACTGAGCAATCCCTGGGCTGTAGACGGTGTGGTTCATCCCGTGCGTTAAGCTCCAATCCTTGGACTCTCCTTAATGCTTGTTTAACAAGAAGCCCTGTGACAGGGGTTCTGTTCTCATGAAAAAATCTAGTTCAGATGCTAAAGTGATAGCAGTTTATATCTGCAATACCATACAGTCTAATGTCAATGGGCTGTCCCGCGAAAGGTAGCATCATATGAGGGGCAGTGGGATCCGATGAAGCTGATACTCACCGTGAACTTATTTCCTCATCCGCCCTCTGCCCTTCCCACCTGTGGCTCAGAAGTAACCTAAGGGAAATAAAGCGAGAGAGAAGGCAAGCTGCGTGTTACGGTGAATGGGACAAAAAAGGAAATGGACAAGCATATGGCACCTGGAGAAGGGCATGCCAACTCAGGCCACTGTGAACTCCCCAAGTTCGCATGATGAGAACACTCCAGGCCAAGTTCTCAGCAGACGTGACAGGGTTCAGCCACACGGTTCTCATTAATGGTCCTGGGAATCCTGTACTAGAAACCTCAGCCCTGTGCTGAGAATTCTCTCCATTGTTTTGTAACCCCCAAAGTCATAAACGGTTGTTATGTAAATGCCATGTTGCCTAATTCCCAACGTGTCTTTTTTCTCTCCCCTCCTCTGCTAGACATAGATGCATACATGCAGCTCATCCAGATCAGGCACACTACCAGAGCGGAGGGAGCTGTAGAGGTTAAGATCTGTTTACTCCCCCTGGGCTTTGGGAGTAAGGAAGGCAGGTTGGGCTGGAAGCACTTGTGCATGCTGCCGAGGCAAGGATGGCCTTTTATAGTTTCCTTATGTCAGTGTTCCTCAGAATTGCCTTTCTAATCAAATCACCACTGAAATGGCAGAGAGCGAAATAAAAACAAGATCACAAACCTCTTTCAATACAATGCCCCAAAGAAATGAGTATGGCATTGCTAAACAAAGATGTCAAAGAAACCACAAACACAGAGCCGTGCCTGTTGCCAGCTATCCTATTCTTAAATTCAGTTTGGCCAGCAAAGACCTAAGCAATGTATCCAGATCCTAGCCCAGCCAAGTGTTTCAGCACTCAAGCCATCCTCCCCTGACTTCTCCATGTGTGCGGAAGGGTGTTGGTGCAAAGAGGCAAAAACACACATCCTGCAAGCGTCCGCTGAAAAACCTGGGGACCCAGACCTTAGTGGATGAGGGTACATGAGCCCTCCAGGTAGAGCTTTCTACTTTCTTTGGAGAGTTTAACTCTGATCTTAGATTGTTGGAGGTGGTGGGGTTGGGGAAGGACGTGAAAAATGTGCCCTTTCCTCTTCGAAGATGTAAAACAATAAACCAGGACTGGCAACCCAACTCTAACAATAGCTTGTGCTTTGTTACAGAATGTTCAAGCTGGAAAGGGCCCTGAAGCTAGTGGAGTTCCAACCCTCATTAACAGATAGGAAACAGGGAGTTCCCATTGTGGCTCAGCAGTAATGGACCCAGCTGGTATCCATGAGGATGAGGGTTCAATCCCTGGCCTCTCATAGTGGGTTAAGGATCCAGCGTTGCTGTGAACTGTGGTGTAGTTTGCAGACGCAGCTCGGATCTGGAATTGCTGTGGCTGTGGTTATGGCTGTCACATGGGCCAGCAGCTGCTGCTCCAATTCAACCCCTAGCCTAGGAACTTTCATATGCCACGGGTACATCCCTAAAAAGAAATTAAATAAATAAATAAAAAAGCAGAGATGGGGAAATAGCATTCCAGAGATGATGAGTGACCTACAGGAAGTTGTGTGGTGATCCTGGCAGGGGCAGAAAGGGAACCTCAATCTCCTGGTTCATACTCCTGTGTTCTTTCCAAAAGTCTGGACATGAGGGGAAAAAAAAAGGATGCCTTTTATTAACCCACAGTTGATCAATCTAATTCTCAATCTTGGTTGTAAAGCTCCTTGGATACCACCTTAATTTTACTCCGCTTTATTTTCTTTTTTGGATTATTAAATGGGTGGATTTCAGAAAGAATCTTCTGGATTTCTTTTTCTCTTTGGCTTTTTATTTCTTTTATCAAAAACTTTAACATTTACAAAATGAAATAATATACGTAAACTTTTGTAGCCTGAGTATGTTTCCACGTGTCAAAAGGTAGTTTGAATAACTCTTAAAAGTAATTTAATTCCTTTTACTCTGAAATAATTTAAATTTTCTACAGTGTGAGTTTTTTCAGAATTTGGCCTGCATTGGGCTGTGGGCCATAGTACTTATATTTGACAGCCAAGGTTCTGGAGTCAGGTGAATTTGGGTTCAATATGTGATCTTGATTGAGTTATTTAATTGCTTGGCATTTCTGTGGTTTTTGCTGTAAAAGTGCGAATGTTAATATTATCTGACTCTTAGGCTGTTATGAAGAATAATTGGGATGATGTAAATAAAAGGCCCAGGAAAATGCTAGGGTGTTTAGGTGCTCAGTAAAGGTTGGTGACTTTCCATGACTGGTAGAAATGACTTAGGTAATTGTATTTGCAAAAAAGGCAAGAGTTCCCTTCGTGGCTTAGCAGTTAACCAACCTGACTAGGATCCGTGAGGATGTGGGTTCGATCCAGAATATATGCCCAGAATATATTTAAAAACTGTCAAAACTTGATGAGAAAATGAATAATCCCCATCCAAAAAGTGAGCAAAAAATTTGACCAAACATTTCACCAAAGTAAATATATATATGCAAATAAACACATAAAAATGTTCAACATCGGGAGTTCCCTTTGTGGCTTGGAGGTTTACGAACCTGACTAGGATCCATGAGGATGTGAATTCGATCCCTGGCCTCACTCAGTGGGTTAAGGATCCGGCGTTGCTGTGAGCTGTGGTATAGTTCACAGACGCAGCTCCAATCTGGCATTGCTGTGGCTGTGGCAAAGGCTGGCAGCTGTAGCTCAGATTCAGACCCAAGCCTGGGAACTTCCATATGCCACGAGTGCAGCCCTAAAAAAGGCAAAAGCAAAAAAAAAAAGAAAAAAGAAAAGTGCTCAACATCATTAATCACTGGGGAAATGCAAATAAAATCAAAATGACATCCTACTATATACTGATTAGAGTTGCTAAGATTTTTTTAAATTGATTATACCAAAGAGTGAAGATATGGAGCAACAAGAATTTTCATATCCTGCAGGTGGGAAGGTAAAATGGCCCAACCACACTGGAAAACGGTTCAGCAATTTCTTAAAAAGTTAAACATATACCCACCATGTAATCAAGCCATTGCACTCTTAGGTATTTACCCAAGAGAAATGAAGCACTTGTACCTGAATGCTTGTAGAAGCTTTATTTGAAGTAGAACAAACTTGGAAACCCAAATGTTCATTGACAAATAAATGGATAAACAAAGGGAAGTATATTCATACAATGGAATACCACTGGGCACTACAAAAGAGTGAATTATTGAGACACACGTCCACATGAATGAATCTCAGAATAATTATGCCCAGTGAAAGATGGTGCACCAAAATAATAGGCTATGCCATATAATTCCAGTTCTATACAATTCTGGAAAATGCCGTCACTGTAATCTATAGTGATGGAAACCAGATCAGTAGCCTCAGGGAAGAGGTGATGAGCAGGGGCAAGAAGAAGAGGTTACTAAAGGTCATGAGAAATTTTGGGCGGTGATTGGTGTGTTCATTTTCTTAATAGTAGTGAAGTTTTCATAGGTGTATACAAGTGTCAAAATGTCCCAAGTTTACTTTAAATTTGAGTAATGCCTTGTGTATCAATTATACCATCATAAAGTTGTTGAAAATGAAAATAAGGCAAAAATATTCAGTCAGCTTAGGGGGCAAATACAAGAAAAGGATATGTGAGGAAATCTTAGCCAAAAGCACTGCCACTTAGTGAGCCATGAATGACTTTTAAACAGATAAGTGACAATTAGAGAAGGAGGGAGACTTGTCCCAGGTGTCCAGCCTCTCATTGGGATCCTCTGATTCCCAAGTCTGGTGACCACTTGGTCACTCTAAAAAAACTGTTTACAAGTGGTGGCTACACTGTAAAATTTAAACTAGGCTCTTTTTTCTTTCACTGTTCTTTGTGTTTCACCCTTTGGCTTAAGCCCATCATCTTTTCTGGGGATTGCACTAACACTTTCTCTCTGCTGGAGTTTCTTTCATCACTTTTCCAGCCCTGGATTGGCTATCAGTAGATCAGTCCATATCAGGTTAATGAATAAAAAGCCGCCCCATTGGCTCTCAAGTGCTCACTGGCCCTCCTTATCTTTAAAAGCCTTTTAAACTTCATGTAGACACACAATCCTAAAGCAGGAGGGAAACGTTTTGGATTAAACAATCCAGCACAGTTTGTAAACACTTGCTTTATAGAAGCCCTGGTGTTATGCTTGGGGTACAGTTAACTTTGTCCTGTAAAAGGGACACACAATACCCTGGAGATTAGAGTAGCTTTAAAAGTTCATGAGTTTCTCAGTTTTGTTTTGTTTTCTTTGCTTTCTTTCTTTTTTTTTAGACACAACCAATGTTTCTTTAGAAGTTTGATTTTTACCCTGTTGACTCTGAAAAGTTGTTTTCTTCTTTTCATGTAATTTTTACTCCCCTCATCATTTTCTCTGGTGAGGTATATTTTACAATGAAAACCTTTCCTATGACCATGAAAAATTATACCTTGAATGGTACCTGAGTATTAAGATTACTATCAAAAGGTGTGAAAACATCACCCTCCCCCCCCCCGCCAGGAACAAAGCAGTCAGCAGCCTTTGTCACTGCTGTGCTAAGGGACTCAAGAAGGACAGAGAAGCTTTGGAATCAGCAGAGATCAGGCTGTCCCTTGCACGTCCCAGCAGTGCTACAGGCTCAAGATGAGGACCAACATACCAGGCAGAGATGCAGGAAGAACTTGGTTCCTGGGACTCGTGACCTCATCCTGGTTGTGACCTGTGTGGTTCAGGAGAGTTAATGGGCCCACAGTGATTCAGATCTCTGGCCTAAGCTTCCTTCACCAGCAAAATGCTTTCACCATTTGAGAGAACCATCCATAGACTGAGCAGTGATGAGATGGACTACCTTCCGGCCTTTCACGTGACAGCAGCACAGGGGAACTAGTTGTGTAGCCCTTAGGAGAGACTTCTGGCTGCAAGTCTTTTTGTTTGTTTGTCCTTGATGCAATCAGAAATGCATGATTTAAAAATATTATTTTAATTAAGAGAATGCATTATGTTTGCACAGTCAGCCTGTCCCAATGGGTCGTGATCAAAAGATACAAATACGGTAGCCACGTTTCTTCTTTAATTTTCTAAAGCATTGGAAAGCATCTTGGGAGAATTCGATCAGCCTGCTTCCTGGCATTTCTCTGTAGTCCTGGGGGTCTTAGACTGGTCTGAGATTTTCCTGTGTGCAGATTTCCAGAGAGCTACGGCTTTACACTGATTCTTTCTTTTGAAACAGTAGGATTTGGGCTCCATTCCAGGTATATGCAAGTATTTATTATTAGTTCTCGTAATCATAATCACTATAAACATTAATGCATTTTAACAATCTGGCAGCCAGTATCTTAAATCCCCAGGAATCTTAGTTAAATCCCAAAGAAAACTTTGTAACAGTTGTTTGGGGGCACTAGGGGTAGCATTATAAGCGGGGAAAGACCAGTTTTCCAATTTTCAAAAAGGCCTGATTGATGGTTCGGGATTGAACTAGCATTTGGGTTCCCTTGGCCTTTGGACTCTTGCATCATATGAGCATACAAAGCTGTGATTGGGGCACGTATAATCCAAATACCTCCCGGCAGGATTTTTGATGAAGGGCCATAACCTGGAAAAGAGGCCAGTGATTGCACCAGAGTCAACATGTTTGAGTTTGTGGCAGGGTCTGCCAAGCTCACAGGCCATTTGAATTTCATGGATTCATAGTATTGAGCCTTCACTGACTTCTATGCTATTAGAGGTCATTTTCTCTCGTTTCAGTCAACTTCCTGTTGACAAAAAAAGAAAAAGAAAAAAAAATGCCAGAAAGGCTTCTTGGACCTTAACAACTCTTACAAAACAAATTATGGTGATTTAAGTATGACTGATTCAGAAACATATGGATTAAATTTCCTTTCACATACATGTGGGTTCAAATATTAAAGGGGAAAATGCTTTGGAAACCTGTGTTTGGGGTTTTATCCAGTCTCGTATATTTGAATTGCAGTTTTAAATACACCGGGAAGGAAGGGTATGCTTGAAACCAACAGGCAGGCATAAGCAGGCACTCCCTCTCATCGGCTTCCATGGCATGTGGAAATGCTTCACGGTGACTTTGTCCAGCACTTGGAGTTGATCGTTTTTCTCTGTGAGACTCAGACTTCTCAAGGGCAAGGACTCTTGACTTTTACCCCTTGACTTCCTACAACACAATACAATGCTTGCTGAGTAGGAGGAGAGAACAGAATCTTTGTAGCATGGAAGGCTGGAGCCAGGGATGACTTAATTAACTTGCACCCGCTTAGCCAGGCCTTTCCCTGGCTGTGCTTTTGCTGCAGGTTGCTTCCATCTCAGGAAGCTGTAGGTGGTCACAGGCACAAGCTCATCAAGGACCATACCACAGGGTTTCCAAACTTTCAACAAACCACACACTTGGGATTGAATTCCGGGTGGGTGACTCTCAGAGTTTTCGACTGTCAGTTGTCAGAGACCAATTTTTGCTCCCCCCAAAAGTTTGGGTTTGGTGAAACTCAGAACATGCTTTCCCAAGAACAGCCCCCCGCAATCTAAACCCATGTATATTTTAGGGGAAATTTAATCCATGTGCTCCTCAGTTCATTCGCACAGATCATCCCAGATCATCAGTGTGCAGTGAGAGCTCTTGAGAGATTTTTGTGTAAATATTTTTTGGTCATGGAACTATCAAGTTGCATTTCCCCAGTGATATCTGGGGCAGTCTATACTGATTGCCTGCCCAGTAGTCCCCATTCTTCCTTCCTCATTGAATCCCTGTTCTGTTCTGATATTGGGCAGCCATCTGTCCCAGTGAACTTCTTCCCAGGCTGGGCAGGGGTGGGCAGGGGTTGGGGGAGGAGTTGGTATTTTTTTCGGCGAAGCAGTAATGTCAGCGTCTTCCGTCTTACTAGTAATTAGTTTGAGCCTGGGCATGTGATCTTTTCCTGACCAGTATGTTTTATTGGACAGACTTCTAGACAGACACATTGTCTTTACTCTTAAACAGTGCAGGCACTGGGCTCTTCCTGCCTTTGGACGCTGTCTAAGAGGTCGTGGTTTTTGGACCTGCTGTAGCCATCATGAAACCAGTAGAGGAAGAACAAGAGAACTTCACTGAAACCGACATGGAACCCAGACATTCTTGAGCTTCTGAATTTGCCAACCCTGGGACCAAATTGCCTTCCATGTGAAATAACAAATCCCATTATCTTTTATGCCATGATGAATTGACCATTCTGTGGCTCACTGCCAAATGCTTTCCAGCCGCCTTTAACCCGCTACACCGGGCTGGGGATCAAACCCGCATCTCCACAGTGACCCAAGCTGCTGCAGTCAGATTTTTAACCCGTTGCACCATGGTAGGAACTCCCACACACATCTAATTTGATTGTTTTCTTTCTTTCTTTTTTTTTTGGGGGGGGCTACACCTGTGATATGTAGGGCCAGGGATCAAACTAGAGCCAAAGCAGTGACAATACCAAATCCTTAACAATTAGGCAACCGGGAACTCCCTAATTTGATTGTTTTCTACAACACACTAGGCACAGGCCATTATAGGGTAGTGATCAATACAATACAAACAAACAGTTCTAGGGTGACTAGTTTTTGAACATAAAATCCTAGGCGTAAGGATTTTCAAAGGTCAAATTCTGAGTAATCCCCCCTTTTTTTTTTTTTGGTTGTGCAGAAGCTACCAGGCCAGGGATCCAGGGATCAAACTCACGCCCCAGCAACAACCCAAGTTGCTGCAGTCACAAAGCTGAATCCTTAACCAGCTGCACCACAGGAGACCTCCTTTGAGTAATCTTCTTGACTGTAGGTGATAGAGGGACCAGTGGAGATAAACTCAACCATTTGTTTTCAAAGTGTGTTCCTCTGTGCTTTAGGCTTTAACTGTTTTCTCCGTGGTGACTGCCAATTTTGTCTGTGATGCAGTTTGCACAAGGGAGGCCACTAGTGACTAACACCAAACAAAAACCACCAGGTATGGTATAGACAATAGGTATCAGAAAAAATAAAGTGTTGGGGTCCCTTTTAAATCATGAAGCAACCAGTCCTTGAAGAGCAGAATTTGACTGGGGGCAGAGAGGACCAGGGAACATCAGGCAGGGTAGAACAGCATGAAGAAAGCCACTTACATAAAAGCAATCTTATGCATGAGCAGAGGCTTTAATCTACTGGCTGAAGGGGAGAGTTGACTCTAGGGATTAGTTAAGGTTGGAAGTTCAGATAAGATGACTAGATTCTGCATCAGGTTGGCCTTGACGAGCTCTACTAAATGTCAGCTTTTGGGGGAGCCAATCATACTTTGAATTTCTGAATTATAATGTGCACGTGAATTATCTGGAGATCTTATTAAAGGGCAGAGTGCAATTCTAATAAGCCCCCAGGCAAGCTTATTACTACTGGTTCAAGGATACCCTGAGTGGCTAAAATTAGACCGTTGTTGCAGAATCTGGTCAGGAGTTAGGAATGCTCTTAAATTAACAGTGACATTGGGAAGGGAGGAAAAAAATGTGAAGATCAGAGAATGAAAATCTCAGATCACCAAAAAAAAAAAAAAAGAAAAGAAAAGAAATCATAGCAGCTTGTTTTTCTAAGTTAGCAGCTTGTTGCATGTTCCTAGAATGAATTTGTGCTGCATGTTACACAGTGGAAGCCATAGAGTCTTGGGGTTGAATCTTATTTCTGCCATATCCAGTGTAGCGTTTCTCATTTTTCTGATCTACTGATCCTAGCTAGCATTTTATCATTCTGTGACTGTTGGGATGATTATATCGATTTATATGTCCACCAGGCACCCACCAAATCTTGCTATTATTGTTCTAATTGTTGTTATTGTTATTTATTAATCCTACAAATCACATGAGAGGGATTTCTAATTTTATCCAAGGATCTGCATTTCTCATGATACCTTTATTCCCCCTAGGAAGCTGATTAGCCTCTGGTGAGCGTCTTGGGGAAAACATTAGGTGATGATATCAAATGGGATTTTCTTGTAATTGGAAGCATCTAATGACTACCATGTGTAGGTCTGATGAGGTGAAAACAAAACATTTATGTATATGAACCACTTGCAGATGGTCAGGGGTGAAATCCCTAATCCCCGCCAGTAAATGTGTAGCATAAAACTTGCAAGTGATGAAGCTTTGAGTCAGGTATGAAGGCCCCATTGCTGGCAAGAGACATAAATGTGTTTTCATGGTCATTTTAATGAGTTATTTAATTGTTTCTTTTCTCCTTCTTTGAAAACTATATTCTTCATACACCCCCTTAATCCCATGTCCTCACGCACCCACACTCCCAGGCACACGTGCACACACTCAGGTCCCTTGTACAAGCAAGAAATGGAATCACAGAGCTGGAAGGGATCATAGAAATTATGACTGCAGATGACTTCATTTCATAAATGAAAAGATGGTGGCATTTAGATGTAAAATGCTCACCCAGCTCACACAGAGGTTTACCCGTGTCTTCCTGTTTCCAAGGTAAGAAATCTCAGGAAGGCTATAAGAAAGGAAAGCACACCGTATTTTATGATTCCTCTTAGGAAAACAGGTTTTCTGGTGTGTACCTTTGGCCATAGGCTCAAGCAGGTGATATGGGCAGTGGTTAGGGATATGCAGTCTGGCTGTGGCCACCTGACTCACGTCCAGCCCTACCTCTTGTTGGCCACATAAGGCAGGACAGGGTCCTTAACCCTCGGACCTCAGTTACCTCGTCTCTAAAATGGAATTAATAATAATGGTCCCACTTCACAAGGCTGTCTCTCCAATTAAATTGGCTGGTAGATACACAAGGCTTGGAGTAGCACCTGGCCTGTCACAGTCTTTCTTTCTGAATCTGGGCATTTCTTTGGTTTAAGCAAGCTGAATACATTTTTTTGGTTCACTATGGTCTGGCTATCATTGCAGTGATTCTCGTTCATTTTGCTCCAATATGTGTTTGAAACAACAAAGATCAACACATGATGGATGTCCGTGGAGCATTCTTCAAATGACCAGAAAATCAAAATGCAACCATAATGTAAACACGGGGCAAACTTTTCGCTGGGAAACATTTGGCAGAGGCCAGAACTTTAAAAGGCTAATATTATATTTAAGGAAATGGCTTGAAGTGAAAATGTTTTTAGATACTATCAACAAAACCAACTTGTATAATCCCACTTGCCTGCTTCATTATATTCCTATTGTTAGTCCTACATCAAAAGCTAGATCTGATCTAGATTTAAAAAAAAAAAAGAAGTGTTTCCCAAGTCTGCTTTCCATTATCACCCAGCAAAATCTGTTTCAATATTCAAAACTCATGAAAACAGTGAAAAGAAAAATGTCAGCATAATTCACTCTAGCAAAAAGTGCTTGAGGAGTTTGTGGCAAATCCTTGCTGAGAAAATTGCATAGGCACCATGCTCTTCTCTTTTGCATTTTTAGCCACCTGAAAAGTATCCCGCGCTTAAACTTTGGAACCAGTCCTGAACTTGGCGCATTTCCACCAAGGAGGGAGATTTCCAAAGCTGAGTTCACCAGCAGCTCCCCTCTCACTCCAGACTTCTGCCATGCCGTGCTAGGTGGGAAGAAAAGAAGAAAGTTGACTTGATAACTATGAAAGCTGGCGATCAAAAGGCTGCACGATTATTCACAAATACTTTCTTCTTCCTAAGTTTCTACCATCTGGCATTTAGTACAGTAGGATGAAAACTGTTTTTAGAGCAAAAATTGAATAATTAGAAAAGAAAAACTCCCCCAGCCCAAGATCAGCAGAACATCCTCTAAAAGATTAAATCTAATTCTCCTGCAAAGGGTACTCTGCTTTGCTTTGATTTCAGATCCGTTTCTGATGCTAGTTCCGAAATCAGATTTTAAATGTTCAATCAAGTCCAAAGAGTTTTTAAAAATGCAAGTGGAGACTCTTGTAATTATTTCATTTCTTAATACCCCCCCCCCAAAAAAAAGACCCAGCTGCCGGGTTGGGGATCTATCTTGCAAGATTATCTGCTTTTTCATCCAAGCAAGCACACTTGGGAATCTGGCAATCTGGGGGAAGACCTGGAGGCAGAAAATTCTGCTGTTTCTCTCAGAAGCCAAGAATATGAAACTTCTCAGGCAGGAAGACCATTTTTAGGCTTGATTTAAGAACTGTTTTTTTTTTTTCTGCCTTAAGGGTATATTTCCCTGCCCCGTTATTTATGGCTGCTGGAAAGGGGTGCTCATTTATTTATTCCCTGTCTCTGAGTGAAACAGACATGGCCCCCACCTCATGATGTTCCGAACCTATTAGGAAAACAGATGATAACCAAAAATTTTTTAAATTATAAGTGTGATAAAAGCTGTGAAAAGGAAGTTCCGCATAATACAAGAATTTTAAGCAGTGTGATTTAATTTAGGAGATGTGGCAGGAGCGTTGAAGAAAATGCTTACTCGTCCCCTCCCCCTCCTAAAGCATCATTTCTAAAGCTTCTTGTGGTGAATCCACCTGCTTCTCAGGAAAGGTGCATCATTGTGTATTGCTAGTGTGTGGACTACAAAACAAAAAGTTTATTCGACAAAAGTCATTCATTCAAAAAATATTTTGTTTATCTCCTATATGCCAGGAATTATTCTAGATGCTAGGGATGAAACAGCCGCAGATAAAATAAAATAGTCCTTTCCCCCATGGTAAAGGAGCGGAGAGAGAAAAGGAACAAAATATAGAAATAAAATTTAGGAGTTCTCACTGTGACTCAGTGGATTAAGGATCCAGCCTTGCTGCTGCAGTGGTGTAGGTCACAGAACTGGCTTGGATTCGATCCTTGGCCTGGGAACTTCCATATATAAAAAAAAGAAACGTAAAGAACGTTAGAGAAGGTGAAAAGTGAGGGAGAAGAACAGAGCAGGGAGGGAAAGAAGGACAGGAGTGTGGTGGGAGTGGGGGTGTTGCTCCTTTAGCTGAGATGTCCCAGGAACCCCTCCCTGAGTAGGTGGCATTTAAATTAAAATTTCAGAGTGGGGAACAGGGGGCACAGCCTTGTTTGTAGCTGGGATCGGAGCAGGCTGTGAGGCTGGAGATTTGGCAGAGGCCACATCAGGGAAGGCCTGCTGGGTCACGTTCAGGTGTCTAGATCCATCCTACTTACCTTTTCAAAAGACTGCTCTGGCCATTGCATAGGGAACGGATAGGAGGGTGACAGAAGGAAACTGAGAGCCATCAATAGAGAAAGCTCTAGAAATCTTGCAGACGGGTTAAGGCAGTAATTTAGACCAGGCTGGAGTAGTAGAGATGTACAGACAAGAATGAGTGTGGGATGTTTCAGGGGGAGAGTCCCATCGGTTTGGGTAGCTGTGCTCACACAGGGAGTGATGGGAATAACACACCAGCTTCCTGTGTTTGGTCCAGCCTCATGCCAAGATGGCTCTGCTTGGCCTGCGTCTTGGGTACGTGTGGTACGGTATTTACAGCTGGCCAAGGTGTATATTTTTACACTTGAGCTAAAAGTTATTGCAAGTGGTTTTCAGCCAGGTACAGACTCCACAGGAAGATGTCACGAAGCCTGGCATGGCTGTGATGGAAAGGTTCATAGGTGGCATGCCTTTAGAAAGGTGACACGTGAAGAGTCTTTGGAAGGACTGGAGCCTTGCACTAATCGTCGTGGCATGCAAGGGCAGTCACAGTCTAGAATCTCGGGCTCAACTAGACAAGGTAGGAGGCACAGAAGTCCATGCAGAGGAGTCTGCCAGTGGTTTATTGCAACTGAGAAATTCAGCTTATCCCTGTTCCAGCTGGGACTGTTAATGCAGAGGTTTCTTCCTGCAGTTTTGAATATGTGCTAATAAGGCTTGCCTTGATGAAAAGTAACGTGTAAGCTGCTTGGTTTGGACAAAAACTTGGTCCTCCTAGGACCCCAACGAAGTACTCTAGCCCATGTATCCTGGGATGGAGAAATGTCAGAGAGGCCATTTCTGTTGGGACCATGGCTGTTTGAATAAAGCTAGAGCTTATGTTATTAAGCTCAGAGGGCGTGATTCATGCTTGGTTCCCAAGGGAAAAGGCGTACACTATCCCTGGGGTCCAGTGGAAAGCATGTGGGTCCACTGGCGCCCAACCGAGATAATACAACAAAATGTGAGGAAGTCAGTCACGTGATTCTCCTGGGCTGATTGGAAAGGACTGATCACAGCTCAGGTGCCTTTGCTGGTAGGTTTGATCAAGCAGCTGAAATTGAAGGCAAGGATTCATCACTATGTAATAAGCACCACTTAGAATTAGCCCCATTAAAATCAAGAGACTAGAATGAATACTCTGTGATATGTTTGTAAGATGGAAATCAAGGCTGCTGTTAAAAATAAGTAAAAAGTAAAAATAATGGGGATCTGGGGGGGACATACTAGGTTAGCATCTCTAGTATTGGCCTATTTTAAATAAAAATGACACACACTGACACCTGCACACTCACACAGAGACAGAGAGAGACAAAGAGGCAGAGAGAAAGGGTGACACACAGAGAAAGACAGACAGAGACACATGGAAAAATGACTAGAAGAATATACGCCCAAGTCATTCCTGTTTTGAAGAATTTATATGAATTTGCTTTTCATTCATCTATGTTTTTCTGAAGCTTCTCCATTGAACTTTATTACCTTATAAGAAATAAGGGCATACAATATAACTCAAATACATTGGGCCACAAGACTACAAAGTAAAAAAAAAAAAAATGCTTATAACGTCTCGGTTTATTCAATATTCAAACCATGAGTGCAAATGCTCTGAATTACTCTTTTTGTTAATAAAAAATGGACATGGTCCATTCATGACTATTTCTCTTCCTGTGGTCCACCACTGAAAAAACTTCAACCCACTCCCTCTGAAAAGGAACCTATTGTTCTTTCAGGGCCAGTGTTTCTAAAACTTGCCCAGATGTTATTTTTATTTAAAATCATGGGGGAAAGTTTGCTGAGATCATAAAGCCTTGATGATCAGAGAAGAATGTCTTAAGTGGGCAGTCTCTGAAGTAGGAGAGTCCACACATCCCAGCTTCACACAAGTGACTCCTGTGTCCTTGATAGATATGGGCTGCCGAGGGGGACCACGGTCCCTACACTGAAGGGGGCTGTTTGGGAGGATGGACTGGCAAGAACCCACTTAAGACCATTTCTAACCCTGAAATGAACTCGTATCCAGATTATAAAGCATGAGACTGTAGAATCGAGGTGGGAGGGATCGTAAAACTGGTCTAGTTAGGTCTTCTCACTTTAAAGATGAGAAGAACTCAGTGAGGTTAATTTACTTTCCTATGGTTCCAATGCTGCCAGTGGTAGCAGTGGCAAAATCACGGTCGTAGACACTGTCTACGACAATGGAACGGACAATGAACTCTTCGTACGTGGAGTTTTAAAGAGTTCCTATAGCCAACATTCTTGTAGAGAGAGGCATTCCAGGGAATAAAAGCTCCCAAAGTTAATAAACAAATGGAATGCAAGGGAGGATGGTTTGAATATGGTTTAAGAAGAGAACAAAGATTAGGATGAGTCAGGGAAGTATCCTCTGGCTGTCCATGTGGGAAATTTTTCACTTCTCTTGGGAAGATGTGTGGCCACATCAGAATATACAATACACACTGAAGTTCTGTGTATGTGTAGGGTACTGTCTACAATGGATAATGCAGTGCTTCTCAAGGTTTCTTTTCCTGATCACTTAATCCATAATTGACAGATGTTAGACAGAACATCATTGATTTCTGGACCTACCTAGGACCTACTGAATTGTTTTTGAGTGTCTGGAATTCCCACCAGCTTCTTGGGTGATCCTTGTCTAGTGCAGAGCTTGAGAACCAGTGATGCAATCCACGTACAATGTTCAATTCTTTGCCTTTTACTCGTTCATATTCAAAACTGGTGAATCAGCTTTCCTGAAGATGAAATGATTTGAATCCTTGCATTCCATTCATCTTGGCATCGCCAGATTTATTTCTGGACAGGGGCTGTCACTGATTGAATCTTCTAGGCATATGTTTTACCTTGAGTTCCCAACCAAGGCCATTGCCGAAGCTCACCTCATGGTACCATATCTGTTCTCTGACCTAGAGTTCTCTATCAACTTTGAATCTTTCCCCACAGGCAAACAAGTGCCAGATCACTAAAATACCTTCACCTCCATTATCTCCTTTCCAATCTCACTGTCACCAATCTTAATTCAAACCCTCAATCTTCCCAGCTAAGCAAGGAATAGCCAGTCACTGGGGTACCTTGCTCCATCTCCATTGATGACATTTGCCCATTTAGTCTTCCCAAAGACCTGCTCACTCCAATCATGTTTCCCTCTTTCTCATAAGCTTTTGATAGCTCATTCCTAGAAAAGCAGCCAACTCAATTAAGTCGATAATCGCTGATCTGGCTTTCAGCCCTCTTTGCCTGAGCCCAACCTAAATGGGCAGACTTGATTCCATTTTCCTACTTGTATTCACACTGAACTTGTCCTTGATGTGCCTTTACTTCTACTATTAGAATAACTAGAACTTCTTGCCCTGTTCCTCCTAGTGAGAAACTTAGCCATCGTTTCCGACCTCCTTCTAAAGACACCTCATCTGCGAGGTCATCATTTTTCCTCTGGTGTAATATTCTCCTGCGATCCTCTGTACAGTCCTAGGGGAATTTAACATTTAGCCTCATAAATGTTATGTCTATAATTCATCTCATAATCTGTAACAACTGATTCAACACGTTTGCCACATTTTTTCTGAATAAATCTTTTTTTAAAGTAATGTTTCTGGGTGGCTTGTTCTCCAGTGTGTCAGGGAATTTCTGAAACATGGAATGAATTTATCTTCCTCCAAAAACATGAGAAAAGGCTTTATGGAAAGACACAGTATATAACACACGCATCAAACATTAGGGCACACTACACAAAATAGCCCAGCCTCTAAACTGTATTTGTCACACTTACTTACATATTCTTGAAATATCTGTAGCCTTGAAATTTAAACACAGTGTTTGATGGGACACCACTGCCAAATGACTTTGCTTCTAAGACTCACACCCAGGTGTGTTGCTCACTAGTTCCTAGAACAAGCTCTAATATTCACCATCCAGAAGGACAGAAAACCTTATTGGATCCAACCTAGGAAGTGGAGGAGCTTGTCCATGATGTGTGGCATGACCATCTTCTAGAAGTCCAAATGGCTTTTGTCCTCAAGCCTGACACCAGTGCAGCTTGGTTTATTTTGCTATTACTTTCTTTCTTTTTCTTTTCTCCTTTTTTTTTTTTGTCATTTTGAAACTGGGCTTTATTCTTACTTTTTTTCTTTTCCATTATGGTTTATTACGGGATATTGAATATAGATCCCTGTGTTATACAATAGGACCTTGTCATTTATCCATTCTGTGTATAATAGTTTGCATCTGCTAACCCCAAACTCCCACTCCATCCCTCCCCTGACTCCCCTCCTCCTTGGCAACCACAAGTCTGCTTTCTATGTCTGTGTGTCTGTTTCTGTTTCATAGAAAAGTTTATTTGTGTCATATTTTAGATTCCACACATAAGTGATATCATATGATATTTGTCTTTATCATACTAAGTGAAGTAAAGCAGACAATCTTTAGGTCTATTCATATAGCTGCATATGGCATTATTTCATTCTTTTTTATGGCTGAGTAGTATTCCATAAATACTACATCTTTATCCATTCATCTGTCAATAGACATTTAGGTTGTTTCCATGCCTTGGCTATTATAAATAGTGTTGTTATGAGCACAGGGGCGCATGTATCTTTTTGAATTATAGTTTTGTCTCCTTTTCTTCTTTATATCTTTTTTTTCAGGTGTGATTGACAAATTTTCTTTTCTTAATTGTTTTCTTCTTAGAGAGTGGTATTCAGGATCCTTAAAGTTTTTCTATCCCTACCCCCCAAACGAGGCCGTTTTCACCCCTTCTTTACTGTCAGCTATATGAAGGTGGAGACACCTTTTAAAGAGGTTCATGTTCACTCTAGTGCAGAGCCGAGCACTGGGCTGCGTTTCCTCTCAAAACGTATTTCTTAAATGAAACATCTGAGGTAGCGTACTGATGTAAAGATTCAATGGAATATGTGATGCAGTATGTAAAGTGCTGTACCCAACATAAGATCCAACAAACAGACCTCGTTGGCTCTCACCTACCCCTTCTAACCCTCACCCAGCATGGTGATCCAAACATCTTGCTCTTCTCGTTCTGGTGGCTTAATCCAAAGCCTGCTCTCTGATCCCACTGGTTTCACATCGAAGGATCCCCATGACACACTCACTGGCAGGCTGGTGGCTTGTGGGGAGGCATGGTGGTTCTGTAGGTGAACACACTAATAGGACACAGCTGTGAACAGCGACTCACTGCTCCTCACGGCTTTTGCTGTGCTGGTTACACAGGGGCCGGCAGATGGAGGTGGATGCCATTAGACAATATGAAGAAGTTGCCTCGGGAAGCCAAATTGTTTGTATTCACTATTGTCAGACATGCCATTGGATGGAGCTTTTAAGAAAAGCTTGCTCGTTTCCAAGAAGTAAATCCTGTAAGCACTAATGTCAAGTCTGCTGGCTCTCGTGTATGCGGTTTTGATTTTAACTGACTAGGAGAGAATATACTTTGCCCTTAAAAATGTTTCTTTCTCCATAAGCTTAGAAAATTAGGTAGCTGCTGCCAGAAGGATTTTGAGCATCTATCCCCAAGAATTTTCATGGGTAAGTATTCAGCATTCAAGATCTGAATACTTATTTCTTAATCAAAACATGTTGGCAGAATATACATTTCTTCCATGACCTTACACCAGAAAAGTAACAACAAAATTCTTACTTTTAAGTGGAGTGGTATCAAAGCACATTAAAATCTCGTGGCTCCAACGGCCTCCAGGGAACAAATGTTCGCACAATCTCCAAAGAAACATAAAAGAGGAATCCCAAATTCATTGGTCTTGTATTTAGCCTCATACTATAACATAATACTCAATACATCTTTTAGATAATCTGTGTTATGTATGAATTATAGATTCAGCCAGCTCGGTCTTCCTCTGTTGCAATGATATCATCTGATTTGACCCAAAACAAAAGAGCTAGCATGACCTGATGGTTAAGAGCATGAACTCTGGACCTGATCTGTTGTCATTCACTTCCCAACCTTGACCTTCACTACACTGCTTGTAGGAACCCATCAAGTTACTCAGTGTGCCCCTCCCTCTTCCTTGTTGTTCCTAAAATAAAGATGACGGCAGTGGTGGTGGTGGTGATGATGACGATACCTGCCTATAAGGTTATTAGATGATAAACGTTCAGATGTAACAATTATTAAATTACGCAAAGGAACAAGGGACACCTAACCCATTGGAGGCTTTCTAGAGAAGCCTCTCTCAATGTAGGAACTAAATCTTGAAGGAAGAGTAGTTGAAAGAGAGGGTGATCCAGTTATCAAGGAGCAGCACTTGGGAAAACAGCTGGAAAAAAAAGGAAAGCGTGAGCAGGTGGGTACTGACAGGTCATGTGCTGAAGGAGACTGCCCAAACAAAATCTTAGACGTTGTTCCAACCAGGTCTTAATGACCCTTGTCAGTCTTATTGTGAACCTTTCAGAGTTTTCCAAAGACAATGGATTCGTTGGCATGCTCTGAGCCCAGTGAGTACACACTGCCCTGGTAACCTGGTATTTGTAACTCATGACAGTGATCCTCAAAGGACCCTTAATTTTCCCTATAGTACCTTGTTCCTGGGTACGATTGCTCTCCCACTTACTAGATGATTATTTTGGAATTTTTCCTCCCTCCAAACTTCCACTCTCTCTATCTTCACTCTCCATTAACAGCCTTGCTTTCCGCCTTACTGGGAGGATAGAAGCAATGAGGAGAGAACTTTTACAAGCTCCTCTGCCTCTACTCACCTCCGCTATTTGTAGCCCTCTTCTCCATTCCCACTTCCCTTCTGTTTCCAGTGTGACCCGTCCACGCCCCGTCCACATCTAACCTCTGCGTTTGTGCGCTGAATCCTACCCTCTCTCACTTACTCGAAGACCTTCCTCCAACCTTTTCTTCTGTCTCTCCTGTGTCAGCAGTCTTTCCCTCTGATACAAGTTGCTGTTATTCCTTTATGTCTTAAAGCAAGCACTCTCTTGACCCTGCCTAATTCTCCATTTACTGCCCAATTTCTTTCCTCCCTTGCACAGAGAACCTCCTCAGGTACTTGGCCCTAGCTGTGTCCAGTTTCTCTTCCATTTTCTTTTAAACCTGGCCCAGTTGGGCTTTCACCCTGGCCATTCCTCTGAAACTTCTCCTGTCTGGGAAACCAGTAAGTTCCGCTTTGTTAAATTCAATCAGTTGCCCACATCGTCCTCACCTTGGGTGACTCTAAGCAGAATCTGACACAGTTGATGACTATCTCCTCCTTACAACTCTGTCTCTGCTTGGCTCCCAGAACGCTCTATCTGTCTGGTTTTCTTCCTCTCCTGCCCTTTCTTCCCAGTCTCCTTTGTCCATTCCTCCTTGTCTTCTGACGTCTTCATATCGAGTTCCCAGGGTTTGGAACTTCTCTGTGAATAACTGTGCTCTTGTGCTGAGTATTTCTCCCCAGAATTCTGGACGAATGTATACATCCACTTACTTGATATCTTCTTTGGTTATTTAATGACATTTCAAACTCACCCTTGCCCCAAAGCAAACTCCTGACCCATTCCACACTTGTTTTCTCCTGAGGCTGCCCCATCTCAAGAAAAGACAATCCTATTCTCCAGTTGCTTTGTCCAATATGTCGTTGTTCTTTGGCCACACCCACAGCATATGAAAGTTCCAGATTCCTGAGGAATCTGAGCCGCCGCTGTGACCTACACCACAGCTGCTGCAGCTCTGGATCCTTAACCTGCTGCACCACAACAGAAACTCCCGTCCAAAATGTTTAATCCTCTGCTTTGCCTCTCCTCTCTCACAGCCCACATCAGAGACAACAGCACGTCCCTTTAATTCTGCCATTAAAAGAACTCCCAGAATCTCACCTCTTTGTACCCTGCCGTTCGTTTTACTCTGGCTCCCTTCCCTTGCTTTATTTTTCTGCTGAGCACCGACTACCTTATCGCAGACCTTACAACCTACCATCAGCCCTTTGTATCCATCCACATCTGCAGCCAACCAACCACTGAAAATATTTGGCCAAAAAATTCCAGGAAGTTCCAAAAAGCAGAACTGAATTCGCCACGCACCAAAAGCAGAACTGAATTCACCACGCACCAGAAACTGGTCACTAGCATTTCCACTGTAGTAGGTGGTAGTATTAGTCTACGGGTCATTTAAGGTGTACAGGCGGATGTGTCGGTTACATGCAGATACTCTACCTGTACACAGGGGCTTCAGCATCCCCCGACTTTGGTGTCTGTGAGGATCGTACAATGAGGGACAGCTCTACTTGCTTTCTGTACTGACTTTCCCCCTGAGAGGGGCTAATGTGTTTCTGTCTCTCCTGTCCAAGCGTGTTCTTTGCCCCTTTTATTACACTTGTTACTCCAGTGACCTGCCCTCTATTGAGGGCCGTCTTGCAAAGTATAGACATTCACTCGCTGCTTGATGAGTGTCTGTGACAGGGTGACCATGTGCTTTCCATTCACCTTCTTACGTTCTTCCAGCGTCGTGATGACCTTTTGTGTGACCTGGCTTCAATGCAAAGTCAGTGAATTCAGGAAAAAGTTCATATTTCTGAACAGTTTTTGTCTGGTTTATAGCCGATAGTTTGGTATTCATTATTTCATGAGTCAAGTTTAGATGACTTTTCTCTAAATTCATTTACTTCCATTCGTCCACAGTAAAGCGTATCTAGCCCTCTCCTTACCACCCATGTAGCTTTCTGGCGTGGCCCTTGACAACTTGGGACAGTGAGTAAGCTTAATATCATTTTCAGAACTGGAAATTCCATCATCAAGATCTCATACTAAAAAGACAATGATTTCAGTTCTGGAGAACACAATCACTTAGACTGTAATGTTCAGAAAATCTTCTGTATTTCCATACCAATTGTTTCCCCCAGATAAGGGTGTTCTCTATACACACTAAAGTGTATTTCTCTAAATTTACTAAAGTTTCCAATATATGAGTCGTGCATATATCTTAAGTTTAGGCCTTGGTGTTCTAGATGTTTTGTTACAATTGCAAATAACCGTATCTTCCGCACTATGTTGTTTGTTGGTCACAGAATTGGAGAGAAATCTGTACACTGGCCCACAACCACTGAAGAGTCATTGAGTCAGTAAAGTGGCTTTTGAACCACTAAACTATTGTTGTAGCTACTAAATAAAGTGGCCATTGTGGTGAGAACTGGCTCTTCTTCAATACAGTTCAATATAGCTTTACACAAACCCTAGAGCTGAGGTCAACTAAGGCTGTTTCCTTTCCTCAAAGAACCTAACAGACAAAATGACTTACTCAGCTTCAAGGTTGTTTTGTTTTCGACATTATTCTATTAGACTTTCTATGTAGACAACTATACCATTGGGGAGAAATAATACATGTATCTTCTTTTAGGACTTATCATTTTATTTGGGTTTGTTATCAAAGATGTGGTGAATGAAAATATTTTCTCCTCTGACTTTAATGGTAGCATCTTGAATATTTAAATCTGATATGAGTTTGAGGTATATATTCTTTTTTTTTAAATATTTTAATTTTTATACAGTTTTTTTTGCCTTTTTCCTAGGGTCGCACTCACGGCATATGCAGGTTCCCAGGCTAGGGGTCTAATCGGAGCTGTAGCTGCCGGCCTGCGCCAGAGCCACAGCAACATGGGATCCAAGCTGCAACCTACCTAGACCACAGCTCACAGCAACGCCGGATCCTTAACCCACTGAGCAAGGCCAGGGATTGAACCCGCAACCTCATGGTTCTTAGTCGGATTCGTTAACCACTGAGCCACGACAGGAACTCCTAATTTTTATGCAACTTTTAAAGGTTACACTCCATTTACAGTTTTGCAAAATGTTGGCTATACTCCTCATGTTGTACGTTACATCCTTGAACCTTTCTTAACAGCCAAGAGTTTGCAACTTCCACTCCCCGCCCTTGTATCACCCCTCCCCCACCCCTGTATCACCCCTCCCCCACCTTCTCCCCACTGGTGACCACTAGCTTATTCTCTGTATCTGTGAGTCTGCTCCATCTTGCTATATCCACTAGTTTGTTGTGTTTTTTTTAGACTCCACATATAAGTGATCTCATACTGTATTTATCTTTATCTAACTTATTTCACTTAGAATAATGCCCTCCAAGTTCATCCATGTTGCTGCAAATGGCAAAATTTCACTCCTTTTATTCTTTATCATGCTACAGTTGTATCCTGAAATTTCTAGTTGATAGTTTACCAAAAAATTGATGTTAAGTTTAACCAAATGTCTTCTCAGTATCAATTAATGTAATCACATGACTTTTGTCCATTGACTAATATGGAAAATTAAATTAATTAAATTCTCGTTATTAAATCCCCTGGTCTTCTTGCTTAAATCATTTGGGGATATTATTCTTTTAGTAAATTAATGGACTTGGATTTTTAATAGTAAACTTAGTATCTGCAAGTGAAATTACCTTCAATTTTCTTTTTATGTGCATGTTACATTTTTCAGGTATTTGCATCATGTTTCGGCTAGTATAAAACATGAGTTGTGATATAATTGCTTCCTCTAATTTTGTGCTCTTATATGTTTACTAAAGCATTACAGTAATTTTCCCTTGAACGCTTTAAAGAACCTGTTTATGGCTCTGTCTAGTAGGGTAAATAGACTACTTTTTGAGAGCAGAAGGGAAACTGAGTAGTCAAGAAAATTTAAAACTTGTATTTATGTAGTTGGTCTCTTAGGCTTTCTGATTCTTTTGACATGACATTTGTTCTTAAATACTGTGATTTTCAACTTCACTAATAATCAGTGAATTAAAAACTATAGCACACATCTACAAAATCTGTGAATTTTTAATGCCTTTTGTAGATGAAAGTTGTATGAAAAGGCTACCTACCCTACAGGCAGTGCTGTAACAGTGTTAGTTTTTACAATTTTGGGGAAAAAATTTCAATTTTATCGAAAACTTAAAAAGTCATATTCTCTAAACTGACTTTATTTTTTTTTAAATACCAGAAAATTACTCACAAAGAGCAAACAAAGATCAATGTATGATTATTCTCATCAAAGTATCATTACATTAATGGTTGGAAACAACTCAAATGCCTAGAGCAGGACTGATGAAGTGAATTATGGATTGTCCATATAACACAATATCATGGTGATTTTAAATTATTTTTATGAAGAGTTTTCAATGGAAGAAGATGAGAACAATCTACTGTTAAGTATAAAAAAGGACAGAAAACTGAATATGCAATATGATCTCAAATTTAAAAATAATATGCGTGGCATAAAAGAAACTTGGGAAATTTTTACATGTTATTCCCAAGAGGAAAAAGGTAATTTCTCTCAGTTTTAATATTATTTCAAAGTTTTTAAGCACTAAAAATAATGAACAGGTGCAGTCAGCCCTCCTCATCCACAGGTTCCACATCCAGGAATTCAACCAACTGAGGGTCAAAAATAGTCACGAAATTTAATTCCAGAGTTTTCCAAAAATGAAACTTGAATTTACTGTGCACCAGCAACTCTTCACTTAGCATTTCCATTGCAGTTACAACTGTTTACATTCTGTTAGGTGTTATAAGTAATCTAGAGATGACTTGAAGTATATATGGAGGGATTTGTGTGGGTGATATGCAAACACTACACCATTTTTAATATAAGGGACTTGAATATCCATGATTTTGGCATCTGCAGGGGATCCTGGTCCTGGAACCAATTCCCTGCAGCTATGAAGGGATGTCTGTATGCCTTTTATTTTAGAAAGTTTTCTTGCTCTCTTCTTCATGGGACATTATGTCTCCTGTCCTCTAGCCCACTGGACATCCTCCTGCTGGTGCTGTGTCAGTTGGAGTTTGCCCCCAGCTGGTTTCATAAAACATGTACATTCCACTGCTGCCTCCTGGTCATGAGTGCCTTCCACCGATTCTCTGTGATTGATCAAATGGACTCCAGTGTCCAACTCACGTTATTCATTACCCATGCTCCAGGCTGTGCCTGCACTGTCCCCCACTTTTGGCCATCACTAGCTGGATGTAATTCTTGTCCTTCCCTTGGGCCTCTGACAGCTCCTCTGCAAAATGAGCAGGCTGACCTCTAAGGTACTGCTGCTGATAACTTTCCCTGCGGCTCTCACCTTGCTTCTGAAAACCACACCTTCCATTTCCATGGTTACACCTGGCAGATCACATCAGCCTCTGGACTCAAACTTCCTTCCAATCTGCATGATCTCTGCCTCCTTGGAGGAGATCATGATTCTCCTGGTGCAAGCTTTATTCTTGGTGACTTCAGAAAGCAGAACTGGGATTTGTCATTTTTCACATTAACAGAAGGGAGAACTTTCTAAAAATTAAAGTGTGGAAAATGAAAAGAACGGTTCAGCATGCAGGAGTTGGGAGGGAGGAGCAGGAGAAGAGAGAATTTCTGCTTGGGATGGAAAGACGGAATTAACATACCCTAAGGTTCATTCTCCAAATGGGTCCTCTCCCCTGCCTGCCTCAGTAACTACAAAGGGATCAGGGGAGGTGACTTAGAAGGAAGGGGCTTTATAAGTGTGGTTCAATCGTTGTTACCAAGTAGGAAGACAAAGCCTGAGGGGATCCTGCAGGGATGGAAGAGGTATACAGAGGGGATTCTTTCTCTCTTCCCTTTTTTTTTTTTTTGACCATGCCTGTGGCACGTGGAAGTTCCCAGGCCAGGGATCGAACGTGCACCAAAACAGCAGCCCAAGCCACAGGAGTGACAACACCGGATCCTTAAGCTGCCGCATCACAAGAGAACTCTGGGATTCTTATTTTCACTTGGCCAGTACCATCAGAAGGACGGGACCAACAATGAGGAGAGAGGTTTTGCAAAGGGAGCCCAGTGATCAGAAGCACAGATGTGAAACAGACTCTTCTGGTTACAAAGAAGAGAGACGGTCAGGCCTTTCCAATTAGCAGGATCCTATTGTGAGGAGGAGAGAGAAATGAGGAAGACCAGAATCCACCCAAATGGGATTTTCAGTAGTAAAACTGAGAATATCCTGGACAACTAGGATGCTTGGTCCTCCGAGACCCAGGATTTGGACAGGAATAGCAGCTGCTACCCAGACAATGAGACATGATTGAGGAACTGAAAGAGTTTCCTGGATTTTCTAAGACAATCTGGTCACTCTCTTCACAGCCTGTTTCCACTGATGATATATCAATATCAATATATGCATATACCTTCATACATGTACATAGACATACATGCATATGTATATATTCCATTGCAGGGCAGTCGGGGGGCATGATAAGAACTTGGGGGCCAGACCCAGACCATTTGGGTTTCTAGCTCAGCCATGTCACTTCCCATCAGTGTCGCCTTGGGCAAGTAAATTCACCTCTCTGTTTCTTCCTCTCTCCATTTCCTCATCTGGAAAATAGAAAAATAATTCCACCCTGGAGAGATGTTGTGAGATTTAAATGAGATAATGGATGTAAATAAAGTGCACTTAGCATAGTGCCTGGCATATAACAAGCAGTCAGTCCATTTCAGCTATCATGCTTAGTGTTGATTCCTTTTTCATGCTCTCCCATCATACCAGCTAATCTCTGGCCTCTGCTTCTCCCTTTCTGTCAACAGTCAGTTCTCTCCACAGGTCGCATTCCTATCCATTTACTCATCACCATCTCTCCCGGACAGAGCTTTGATGCCAGACCACCTCACAGGACCACTGCTTAGTCCATGGATGGGAACAATTTTTGCCCCATCAGCACTGTTAATAACAATTGATAAAACTTATAAAGCATGCTGGTGAGATTAGCGGGGTCAGGTGATACCAGCTGGCTGACCTTAGGTTTTCTGCAATGGACTTGTATGTCATTACAGTGGTAATTAAGGGAAAGTTTATTTTAAAAGTAAGTTATTTTAAAACTAGTGAGAGTAGACGGTGACTCCGCCTACTGTGAAAGCTCTGGGTTCGGGAACTTCACACGTCGCTTCCTCTATCCCCAGAAAAGGCCAAGTGCTCCCTGATGGCAGAAGTGAGCCTGCCAATGGAGGACCACTGGGACTTCTCCCTGCTGAGCTGGGGCCTCGTGCTGATGCTCTCGCCCCTCCTCCGTCAAGCCCCTGACATCCAGCATTGGAGCCATCTTTGTGTCTTTTGCCCTCCAGTGGCAGTTTGCCTCTCAGTTAATTAGATGCATCTAAAGCAGTGCTCAGAACAGAGCCTGGCATGCAGGTGGTACGGTGATCCCCATGGGCTCAGTAAAGAGTCAAATGCAAGGTCCCAGGAGGCATTTCTCAGGGTGGGCATTTCAACCCTCCACGTGACTCATCTGTTCTTTATTATTCATTCAAATGCCATTGCTTGGTGCCATTGCTGGGTGTATACAAGAGTCTTGGACTTTGTTCTCAAGGGGTTTATTGTCTACATCCCTGGGAATCTAATTCAAAAGAAAAACAAAAAGATTGCGCATTGCGCTTACTGTCCAATCACCACTAAGCACTTGTGTCTAACCAGTATGGGTTGTAGACTTGATAGTAAATTTGTAATCCTGAGACCTCCAAGTGGAAAAAGCAAAATGAGTCTGCTATTCCTTCCTTAACTGAAACCTAGAAAGAATTACCAACTTTGGAGTTCCCTGATGGCTCAGTGGGTTAAGGATCTATGTCTTGGGTGGCTGCTCTGGCTCAGGTTTGAAAAAAGAGGGAATAAAAGCAAGAATTCCCAACTGCAACTCAGAGGCTGCAGGAGAAAGGAGCCGGGGTGAGTGGGGGGATGGGCAGGGTCAGGACCCAGAGTCTCTGATACGGTTTCACTTTTGTAACCACCTACCGTCCATCAGAACCCAAGAGGAGTTTAACCAGCATTAACATCTGTTCAGCTAAGGCAGAGTCTCAACTCTACCATTTAATTAGAGCAGAATCTCCCTAATAAGTTAGAGTAATTGACAGTTTCTCTTCTGACTGCTTGGCCATTGAAACAACTGTGCTAAGAAGAGTAAGACACTATTAATAAAAGGGGGGGGGTCATTGCCCTTATCAAGGCTTTGACACAAATATTTACACTGCATTTTACATTTTTTTAACTTCCATTATCCTGAAAGGGATTTTATAGTTTTTCTGACATATGCCAAAGCAGGTTTTTACATTTTGCAAGTATGCAAATAGCAAATGGAATAAGAAATTCATGCAGATACTTTCCCAGATTTTGAAATGCAGAACATCGTGTTATGCTGGTTCCAGAAGTTATAATTGCACTTAAAAGTCTTGCCTTGGTGTGGCATTCAGGACTTGGGGGACTCTGTACACTAATTCATGTCTGGCTTTTACAGCTTTGTAATCAGCCCTATTCATAAGAACTGGCTTATAGAAAACACATTTCTCCTTCGGAAGGAGAAGCAGTGATGAATGATGATTTCAAGAGTACCCTGTGGGTCCTGCAAAAGCCCAGTAAATAGATGGCACTCTAGCCATTCTCTGGAGTCTCTGGCCCTATCCCTAGTCCCCCCTCTTGCTTTCTGAGAACTCTGTCCTGTGCTAAGGTGTAGAAGACAGTGTCTCCTCTGGGACCCATTGTCCCTGCCTCCCTCCCTCCTTCTCTCCCTGGAATCTCTTAGTAATCTCTCCCAAGTGGCAAGCTTTCAGGACTGCCCCTTTAGGAGTCTGACAATATGTGTATACTTGCATCATTCCTTTCTTCTTAGAAATAAAGTAAAGCACTCCATAGGATCGGAAACATTGCCTTTCGCACAAAGGCAATCAAGTCCTCCCCAGGGCTGGCCCAGGGAGATTCATTCCTCACCCTCCTGGAACCAAAATGATGAAAGGCGTGAGTGTGTCCCTTTCAAAGGGTTCCCAGAGCCTTGCTCTGAAGGACACTCCCTCCCGAATGTCTGCACACAACCAGGCAGACAGTAGCTCCAGCTCATGTGCCATTCTGGTTAAGCCAGGACATCTGGTCACCCCGTGTAGGGACCGGATCCTGTGTACCCTCCAGCATATGCAGGGGGCAGGTCTTGTCCCTGGGCAATCTGGCTGCCGTGGAAAGAAAGCCAATTAGAAAAGGCTATGGTGATAAATCTCCTTCATGGACTTGCCTTGCAAAGTAATTATAGGCAAGCAAATAACCTTTAGTCTCTACGAAATAATTTTCAAGACAGGCAAAGCATTCAAGCTAAACTTTTATAGCGCTCTCCCTTACTTTCTTATTGTTAACTTGCTCTCAGTTTTGTAGCTGGCAGTTCTGGACAACCTGTTGTGCTGATTTGCAATTCCTATAGCAAGATTTTGGGGAGGCAAGATGTGTTCTCTTGAAGTCCTAGAGAAAGTCATTGCAGAACTTTGGCCCAAGCGCCATGTGGGTGTGGTCAACCTATTGCCTAGTAAGGTCGTTTTTATTTTTATTTTTATTTTTTTTTTTTTTTGCCTTTTGTCATTTTATGGCCGCACCCGCGGCATGTGGAGGTTCCCAGGCTAGGGGTCTAATCGGAGCTGTGGCCACTGGCCTGTGCCGCAGCCACAGCAACGCAGGATCCGAGCCGCGTCTGCAACCTACACCACAGCTCACGGCAACGCCGGATCGTTAACCCACTGAGCAAGGGCAGGGAT
>PVHT021183645.1:2072080-2092488 GCA_004024745.2 Catagonus wagneri | reverse complement strand
TTTTTTTTTTTTCCAAGGTAAGATGCCTGGGCTCTTCTTTCACAAAAAGTGCAGGGAGAGCGGACTTGACTTTTGCAGACTGTCTTAAATTTTAGGCTCTGTTTGTCAGCTGCTAGAGACTTCACCAAAGCAGGGAACTGAGAAACAAAGAGAGTGAAACTACAAATGCTGCCTGAGAAGGAAGCATTTATCCGATCATAATAGTTCTTTGTTTTTCCTGAATTTGGGCTGGGTGTCTGGTTTAGGGTACAGATACACTAACCATGGACACCTGACTTTCTCAAGGACAAAACGAGGGGGGATGGCAAAGGTGTTTTAGCATCCAACCATGGCCGGATGGAATTGCTATGACTTTTTGCCATAGAAATCTGGGCAAACAGGATGGTAATTCTTCATCCAGAAAGCTTCAAGCCTCCACTCATATGATGACTTGGTGTCCCCTTTCAGTCCTACCCAAACAATTCTTTAACCAACATACACACAGTCATGGACGTTCCAAAAGCGACTTATACAAAGGTGTATTGTATTGTGCAAGGGCCTTGACAAAATTGTTTGCATTCAAGATTTATAGTAAAAGCAATAGGAGTTGTTCTCATGTTTCTTTTTCATTTACAACCCCCTGAAACTACAGAATTGGAACAATTGGAACAATAAGCTGCCTCCTGTTTATCATTAGACGAGCATCATTATAATCCTTGGGCCATGCCATGACTGTTTTCTTGAGCAATATATCCCCGAGTGAGGACCAACTACTGTACAGAAGGACTGAAATCTGAAAACGACTTAGAATAACATTTCAGGGCTTCGCTGCTGCTTGATCTGTTTCTTTTTAGCTTGTCCTAGAAACAGCAAGGCGCTGCCACATTTTTAAGGTGGGGCGGGTGTGGGGGGGATAACATCTAAATTCCTCGTGTATCTCAGAAATCTAAATTAAAACATTGAGGAAGCAGTTACTAGGTTGTTCTGACAAAGATAACAAGGCTGTGAGGATTGGATTTAGAAACGAGCATTGCAGGGCTTTCTCGGTTGTGTCCAATCTGGAATGTCACACTCTGACTTACAAGTAGTTAGGACGAACTTAAATAGCCAGACCCCATAAAAGAAAAAAAAAAAAAGTGGCATTGCACATGCTTATGAGCTGTAGGGCTTGGGACCATTATTATAGAATCCTGGACCATTTTGTTTCAATTAAGGAACACAAATAAATCACAATAAAAAATTGTTCAATAGGCTTGGAATCACTCCGTAGAGTCATAACAAAGCTACCACACTGCTTAAATCGTCCGTTGAGAACCATTTGGTAATGACTAACAGAGTGAGGGGACTAGGGGCCTCTTTCCCAGTGTTTGAAAGTCACTTGGAGTCCCATTCTCTTCCGATCCCCCCCTTAACAGTTATGAGGATGGATGAAAAGAGACAGAAAGATCCCAGGGTCACAGACAGAGACTGGCAGCAGATAGCCAGAGCCCAAGGCCATGGTCCATCCATGGATGCTGGGAAAACCAGGGTCCGGATAAGCCCGTCTAGTCCTCCTGTCCTTGTGGCTCGAGTCCACCTCCCTATCTTACTGCGATATCCCTCTTTTACGGTCTGAGCAGAGGGCAGTGTCTACAAGAGCCCATCATCCCACAGGTGTGTAGCGCAAGGAGACCTTGAGGGTTGAGAGATCCCTTTGTTTTGGACAGGCAACTCGGGGGTTCCCAAAGCCCTGCAAAGCCATCCAACTCTGTTTGGGCAGCCCCACTGAGCAGACATATCCTGAAATTTCCATTACATCAATGCTGTCATCATCAGAACAAAGCATAGCTCCTCTGCTCTACAGAGTCTATTTGCACTGCTTATTCTGACTTTGTTAAGCCAGCTGTGTGGAACTGGTGAGCATATTCCCAGGAAATAGTTCCCTGATAACTTCGGAGCCTGTGAGTCTGCAGAGTGTTGTTCTAGTTTCCTTAACAAAGAAGTGAGTGTTGGTGCTTCAAATAAAAGTTATTTTTTCCCCTTCTGTAGTTGAGGTTGAGTGAACTTCGAATATCTAGTTCACCGCCTCCTCCCCTCCCTTTTTAAAGAAGGTCTTTATTCATTTTCTTCTCTTGGTTATGACTGGTGTTTGTGGGATTCCTCTTGCTCGCTTTTCTCTCTACCTTCCCATGCTGAGGATTATACAGTCCCTCAAATTTGTTTTACTACTGTGAGCATAAAAAGCAGCACGTTTGCATTTTGAACAGAGCAGAGATTAAGGCACTGGCAGCCTTGAAATAGCTCTTTCTCAACTTCCATTCCCATGAGGTTATCCACAGCAAGTTGCTGTTAGTCCAGGGTCAGTGTGATGAAATGTATTTGTTGAGTCTCTTTGGTGCCAGAGCTTTTGCCAACAATCTGATCTACCTGATAGTGGTACTATTTCAGAAAGGTCCAGTCAGTAGAGCAAATACAGGGCCCACGGACCTTCAAGCACAGCAGGGGTAACTGGAACTCCACAAGCAAGAACTTTAATTTTCTCTTTAGAGTCAGGAAATAAACGGAGTTTATAACGTGAGAACTTTAATTTTAGTGCTAAGCCCTAGTTAGACCTAAATTTAGCATCTCACCAGGATTCCGATATTCCTGTCACCATCCTTTAGCACTCTCTCAGCTCTGTGTATCAAGGCTTGCTTTAAGGGGTCTTTAACAGGAATATAATATGCAAAAAGGTGTAAAAAAGCGGTTATTGTCATTTTAAAGTTTTTTAAAACAGCGCTTCATGAAAAACGTACCATGTTAGAGCATGGAAAAGCAACAGCAAGAAGTCCCCTCATGGCTCAGTGGGTTAAGGATCTGGAGTTGTCACTGCTGTGGCTGTGGTTACAGCTGTGGTGCAGGCTCAGTCCCCGGCCCCAGAGGTTCTGCATGCCACGGGGGAGGCAAAAAAAGAAAAAGAAAAAAGACAACAACAATAATAAGGTGCCCAGAGTGCAAACATGAGGAAGATAAGCACCATTTACCCAGATATTCTTTGCTGTGTTAGAAACGGGAGAAATTGTGTTTTTCTTGCCTTGCCATTCCCCAACTTAAAATTCCCTGGTGAAAACATTCATGTTTAAATCCAAATACCAAACAAAATCAACACTTAGGCGGAGTGCTAGCTCCACAACCTCCCAGAGTTTTGTTCGGATCCCATGCTAAACTTGTTGCGTTGAAGCATCTTATCCTAGAGGTCTTGAATTGAGATGACAAGTGTGGGAGGCAGGTTGAAAAGCTGATAATGGCACTTCTTGGCCTTTAAGATTAGAAGTGAGAGAGAACAGAAAAAAATAGGATCATGAAGCATCCACGTGCGTGTGTGTGTGTGTGTGTGTGTGTGTGTGTGTGTAAGGGAATGGGGGCATGAGGAGGGGATGGGTCTAGGGAGAGGGGGACAAGGGGACCAGGCTTTAATATGTGGCTACCTCATCTTGCCCAGCTAGGAACTATGAATTCCGATGTAAACTGTTGAAAGAATTCACAGATGCCAACACAAATGATGCATCTCTACCACTTTCCCTCCAGTCTCAAATATAAAACTAGTTTTAAAATACTTCACAGAAGCCTCTGGATTCTGGAACAAAGAAAAGTCTTGGCCTTGACAGTGATTTCTGCATATCAGTCTGAAAATTTTGGGCCAACAGATTACAGAGCTCAGGGTTCCACCCACCTGCATGGAACCCTGGGGGAGCGCCCCAGTGTTCCAGTCTGTCAGCTCATTTCCTACCATACTGGGTGGGTGGGTGGGGGGAATCAACAGGTGAAAGGAAAGGGCTGTTAAGCGTAACACAGAGAAAGAGGTATAGAAGGTGGATGAAGCCGTTCAGATCACAAAGGAAGTGTGAACTCAGCTAGAAGAGGGAAATAACAGCAATGGCAATAATAATATCTATAGAGAGCAGACTTGTGGTTGCCAAGGGGCAGTGGGGAGAGAGGGGGATGGACTGGGAGTTTGGGTTTAGTAGATGCAAACTATTACATTTAAAATGGATAAGCGATGAGGTCCTACTGTGAAGCACAGGGAACTATATCCAGTCTCTTAGGATAGACCATGATGAAAGATGATATAAGAAAAAGAATGTGAAGAAAAAAAAAATGTGTATATATATATATCGCATTTGGAGTGGATAAGCAATGAGATCCTGCTGTATGGCACAGGGAACTAAATCTAGTCACTTGTGATGGAACATGACGGAGGATAACGTGAGAAAAAGAATGTATGTATAAATGTCTGACTGGGTCACTGCTGTACAGCGGAAATCGACAGAACATTGTAAATCAACTGTAATAAAAAAAAGCAAAAAATAAAAAAAGCAAAAAGTATCTGCAGAACATGTTTATTTGTCAGGCACTGTTAAGAGTTTTATATGGAATCTTAATTCTCTTTTTAAGACTGGAAACTGAGGCTAGGAGAGCAACTTAAGTTCACACACTTGTAAATAAAACTAAGGAACTAGAAGCCTAAGCCAGGTCCGTATGCTGTTCCACCTGTCACAGTACCCACCATGGGAGGGTGACCCCGATGGGCTGGCACTGGTTTACATGAGCTGATGGCTGGTGGGGAACTGGAACTCTCACATGTTGAAGAGTAAAGTCTTTCTGGGCACTTTTCTGGCCATGACATTTTGTGTCTATCCCAACTCAATCAACTGATCGCTGTCATCTCTATTCTCGAGATTGATTATTTTGGGACTTTACAAAACTTCATTAATTTATGTCTTCATTCACTGACCAAACAGTTATTGAGTCCCTGCAGTTGCACACTACCAGGTGGTAGACGTAGAATAGAGGACGGAAACGTCAATGTCTTATTTTCAGGGGGCTCGTATTGGGTAGGCACCAGGAGAAGATTAATACTCTCACTCATGGAATTGCAAATTCAGGGGGCTTTGCCAAAGAAATAACGCAGTCTTGGAAGAGCAAGTAACGGATGAAGATGACCGCTGATGGATAGGGCGAGGGCTGGATGGGCCATCATCAGGGGCGGTTTCATCGAATCTAAGAGATGGGGAGGAGCTCCCTGGGGGAGGGGGAGGTGCCCCTGCATGTGTACCTGTGTAACCTGTGTAACCTGTGTTACAAAGAGGGTTTCAAACAGAAGAAGATATAGGTGCAAAGGCCCCTGCTCCGGGGTAGTTGGAATGTAGAAGTCAGAAGTTCTGGGAGATGACGCTGGAAACATGGCAGCTTTGCAGAGATCTTACAAATGTGGCTTGGTTGTGGCTTCTGTGCTGTATTCCCTGATCATCTTCCCATCTCCAGTTTCTTGCCCTCTTCTGAGAATGGGCTTATGAACCTGACCCCATCTGACCCATTACTGTACACTTTCTTCTTGCTTGTCTGACGTGCAGTCCATATAGCCCATGCCTACTCCCACTTTCCCTAAGTGCACAGTGATGGACAATAGTGGCCTGTTGGTTTTGGAGTCAGACAAGTTGAGAATCAAATCCGGGCTTGGCAGTTCAATAAGTCTGTGAATCTGAGTAAGTCTCTTGACCTTTTAGAGCTTGGGTTACTAGTATATAAACGATTTGATGTGAGCAATAAAGGAGATGATTTCTATTAAAGACTGAGCCCCACTGCCTTACACATACTGAGGTGCTCAAGAAATGCCTGCCCTGACTGTGTGTGTCACTGGGCAGTCAGCACGGCCTGACCCGAAACCTGGGCTGGTGCTTCAGAGCCCTCTGCCCCACCAGGAACAAAGGCCCTCCATTTTCCTTCTGACTCAACTATTAAAGCAGCCCCCTTCCTCTCCTCAGGTTGGTGAAATGTGTACTTGTTATACACGAAATCCGCTCATCCAGAAATGTAGTTGTTATCTCCAAAATGCCTTAACCCAGAAATATCCTGGTTTTGGCCCAAATCCTCCTGGACGAGGGCATCAACAAACTTGCTAGGATTTAGCAATATTGAATCAATAAACCAATCGATTCATGAAATAAATTAAGCTACTACTAGCCCTGTGCCCCAAGCCCTGCAATGCAGTACACAAGAGATCACAAACTGAATGTGCCTTAGGCATTCCCAGTCTTAATAAGGATTTTTAAAAATCTGGAAACTATGGAACACAGGGGAGATACTCAAGATAATTCCGAAAAGGTTATTTTTAATGGCCAGCACATGTGAATAAAACACACAATAACGTTTCTGAAAAAGAAAGTCTGATATAGAGATGGCTTCTTTGAAAAGATTAGACTCCTGAAGATGGTTAAGATTTAATATAGTGAAGAGGTAGCATTGCAATCGAGGCAGAACTGTAGTTAAGTCAACTGTCAGTCACTGGTTGTTTGACCTCAAGTAAAATACGTAAATGATCTGAGTTTCCTTATTTGTAGAATGGAGGACAGTAACCATTTAATAAATGAAAGAGTGTGAGAATATCTGGAACATTAAGAAGTGGGCGCTATTATTTTATTTTGTGAGAGGCACAAGTTCAACATCTAAGTTAAGCACTGGGCACAGATGAGTTGGAACGACAAACCTGTGTTCAAATCCTAACTCTCCTGCCAGCACTGCAGGCCATCGGGCCAGTTACTTAGCCCACTTGAGCTTGAGTGTCTTCATCTCCAAACCGACAGAGTCACATCCACCTTCCTTGGCAGTTAAGAGATCACGTATGTTAAGTGCATAGTAAACATGCAAAGGTAGCTTTGTTCTACTGTTATTATTATTGCTGTTGTTACTGCTACCGTTGTTATTTATCAACGCTGGATAGTAGAACAAGCAAAGAGAGAGAGAACACAAGACAAATATAAGCAAAAGCCAAGAGCCTAGAATGCAGTTACTGAAGAGGCAGCTTTCATGTAAGAGTTTCTGGAACTGAAAACAGATAAAAGTTGAAGACATAGGAAAAGTCAGATTAAAAACTGAATTCACGGACCTACCCTAGCCCCAGTATGGCTGATTATGTTAGAACCTTCCAAGAGATTTTTAGGAAAGAGGAGTCCATTCTTAGCAACCCATCTCATTTCTTACAACTCCTGGGATTTTTGGATTTTCTTCTTATTGTCATAGTCTAAATATTTTTCCTCGGTCTTACTGAGATAAATTGACATGTAACCTCAAATTATTTTAAGATGGACACTATAATGATTTTATATATGTACATATTGTGAAATGAGTACTGCAGAACATTTGGTTGACATCCATCACCTTATGTAGTCCAATTCTTTATTCTCCTTCAGGGCACATGGAGAAGGGTTATTAGGCACCCCTTGGAGAATACACTGTATATTTTCAAGTATCATGTTTATTGATATTGTTACCCATTTTTAGTAGCTATCTTACTGATCCATGGGGCAGGGTGAACTGACGTTGAGTAGTGCTGAACCAGTGATAATCACCACTGAGCACTGAGCTCCTACCGGGTGTCAGGCACTCCACACACGGTATGCCCAATTTCAGTGTTTTTATTTGCATGTGGGAACTTTATTTTCAAGAAGCGAGACATCCTTTCACTTCACAGGGCCATGGAGGGGCAGAGCCAAACCATGATCTTAGTTTATCTGCATCACCAGCAAAGATCTTCCTCCGTTTCCAGGAGGAATTTCCCACTGGGCTCCTGTGGTTACAGTCAACGTTCCCTTTGATGAGGCCCACTGAAGGTGTGTAAATAGGGATAACAAACTCATTTATTTTGGACTTTTCATCCTCTGGTCATTTTTGTTTCTCACTCTTCCTGCTGATCAGCATTTCCTAGATGCTTGCCATATACTGATCTCAGTTAGACTCAGCTAGACTTGAAGAAAAAAAAATCAGGATATTAGTGTGACGAAGACTGAAATAGTAAAACCAGTCCTGTACCCACTGTGTACTGTAGACTGTTAATTTGAGAGAATATTCTATCAACCATTTACATAAATGTTCACATCAAAGTCCATTTTCAGGTTATGATTAAGAATAAGACAAATAGCACTGAGTCTCCAAGATCCTCTCCCATACGGAGTGGAAATGATAGGCAACTCTGTGCATCTCAGGGAAGGTCTGCGATGGGGATGGAGAACACACAAACCTGCAAAGACAGGCCGCCAGCAGCAGCGAGCAAAGCAGAAGGCACGATGCCTAGACATCGGCAAACGCAGCTCTGCACGTGGAACACACACGTCCTCTTCACTTCCACACAAAAGTGTGCTCTTGTTTTTTTTTATTCCTGAAACATATTCTTGAGTCAGTTTTGGTTTCCTCTTTGGCTTTGCTAAAGACATTACAGGGAATTATCTCCCTGCCATCAGGTAAACAGTGGAGGGAGAGTAGTCTGGGCTGAGGTGGACGTGTGCACGCCTGACCCCCTTGCCCCACCAGGAAGCTGCCTCTAAGGTTTCTTCTTGCACAAACCCAGGATAAAAGCACTGGAATGGAGGAAGTGTCATGAGATGCTCTGTGTGCTCCCCCTCCAACTGAGCTTTTCTCTGCCGTGAACACCCTGGCAAACGTAATCCCAACTCCAACCACACAGTTTTCATTGTGATCCTTCATCTAAACTAACCTTTCTCCTTCCAGAAGAAGGCATTGGGGGGGGTAAGTTGAAAAGAAGACCCAAGATGACAGACTGAACAACCATTGGATCCTAAAGCTTCCAATACAAGCAAACACAAATAACTGACGAAATGCTTTAAAGGAAACCCTGTGAACCAGGACTGGAGATCAAACCCACAGAAGGAAGCATAGGAGTCAGAGCATTGCTCTTGGTGCTGGGTCTTCCCCTGGGACCTGGCCTGAACAGCAATCTGCGATAGGCACTGTGAAGACCAAGCTGCCTCTTATGAATGAGGGCTGGAGGAGTTCCCATAGCCAGGAATAGAAGCAGCCTTACCACTTAAAGCTAAAACTCACCATGCATAATAAGAGGCCTGAATTTTGGTCATCCTTGTGGCAGGACAGTATAACCTCCAGTTTAGAGCCACATACCTTGTAGGGCTAGGGCGAACACAGAATTAAAGCCTTATTACAAGCTGGGAAGAATTCCTGCAGATGAACAAGAATTACCAAGCAGGCGAAGTCCAGCAGCATAAAAAGTTCAATAGATGCACTAAACAAAAACTCCCATATAAACATACATATCAGAACAACTTTCATTCATAAAATAAATATGATGTCCTCAGAGGATGAAAGATGGACTTCTATCCATGGAAAACACAGATACAAAAGAAAACAGGAGGTTACAAAAACAAAGCGGGTGTGTATACCAAAAAAAAAAAAAAGTGCCATTAATTGAGTTAAACTGATAATTGGACGAAGGGTAAAGATAGAATTTTTTTTTGTTTTTTTTTGCCTTTATGTAGAGCCACACCCGCGGCATATGGAGGTTCCCAGGCCAGGGGTCTAACAGGAGCTGTAGCCACCGGCCTTCGCCACAGCCACAGCAACGCGGGATCCGAGCCGCTTCTGCAACCTTCACCACAGCTCATGGCAACGCCGGATCCTTAACCCACTGAGCAAGGCCAGGGATCGAACCCACAACCTCACGGTTCTTAGTCGGATTCGTTAACCACTGAGCCACAAAGGGAACTCCAAGATAGAATTTTTTAAATGGAAGATGAAACTAAGAAGATATCACAGAAAACATTAGAGAGTCATGGCCTATTGGCAAATAGGGGAAAAAGGCAAGAGACAGGATAGATCAAGTAGTTCCAACTTTACATTCTATTCAGAAAGAAAGGATAGAAGGAATGGGTTGAGGCAGTGTTCCAATCAGTGATGGCTCAGAATTTTCCAGAACTGAAAACAAACCCTGATGTTTTCCACTGATGGACAGTTGGGAGAATTTAAAAAGAAAGCAAACCTCAAACTAGAGTCATTGTAGTGAAAATGTATCATCTTAAGACAAAGAGAAAATCCTAAAAGCTAATAGAAAAAGACAGATCACTTACAAAAGAAGGGCAATCATTAGATGATTCTCAATAGCAATAACATCTAACCTAACGCAGTAGAATATGGGTTTCAAGGTATTAAGTGGAAATATAATTAGAAAACCATGTTATGTAATACACAAATCATCAATTATAAAAAAGTAAAAATTAAAAAATATTGGGAGTTCCCATCGGGGCTCAGAGGACCCACCTGGTATCCATGAGGTCTTGGGTTCCATCCCTGGCCTCGCTCAGTGGGTTCAAGGATCCGGCGTTGCCGTGAGCTGTGGTGAAGGTTGCAGACGCGGCTCAGATCCTGTGTTCCTGTGGCTGTGGCGCAGGCCAGCAGCTGCAGCTCCAATTCGAACCCTAGCCTGGGAATTTCCATATGCTGCGGGTGCAGCCCTTAAAAAAAATTTTTTTTTAGACAGTTTACTATTGACAGAGAACAATGAATTTAGAAGGAAAGGGGTAAATGGTAAAAGCGTAACTTCCAAACTAGGAGGTCAGGAAAAGAAGGAACAAAGTAAAAAAAATGAAAAACTTAATCCGTAAGAATTTAGACAAACAGAAAAAAAAGGCAAGGGGAAAACCATGTATATGTAAAGCATAAAATATGATCAAAGCCAGAAGTAAATAATGTCAGCAAGCATAGTAGGTGTAAGTGATTCTCTCAATTAAAAGACAGAGACACAAAATTCGATTTTTTTATAAATTCAGTTGTAAGTATTTATAAGATATTTATGAGATATAATAGATATTTATAAGATATGTATGATAAAACAATATAAAAGCTTGGAATGTAAATACAGGGAAAATATTTCTAAAATAAATACCTTTCCTCCTAAAAGGTGCTATAGCAATATTAATATAAATTGAAAGAGAATTTAGCCACCCTCCTCCTACACTGTTGGTGGGAATTTAAGTTGCTACAACCACTATGGAGAACGGTATGGAGCTTCCTTAAAAAAACTACATTTAGAACTACCATATGATCCAGCAATCCCACTCCTGGGCATATATCCAGAGAAAGCAATAATTCAAAAAGATTTATGAACACCCCATTATTTATTGCAGCACTGTTTACAGTAGCCAAGACATGGAAGCAACCTAAATGTCCATCAACAGAGGAATGGATAAGGAAAATGTGGTTCATATTTACAATGGAATATTACTCAGTCATAAAAAAGAATGACATAATGCCATTTGCAGCAACATGGGTGGACTAGAGATTATCATACTAAGTGAAATCAGTCAAACAGAGAAAGACAAATATTATATGAGATTGCCAATATGTTGTGGAATCTAACAAAAATGATATGAAAGAACTTACAAAACAGAACAGACTCAAAGATTTTGAAACCAAATTTATGGTTACCAAAGGGGAAACATGGAGCGGGGAGGGATAAAGTAGGGGAATAGGATGGACGTATACACAGTATTACGTATAAAATAGATAACTAGGACCTATTGTATACCACAGGGTATACTCAATACTGTGTAATAACCTCCATGAGAAAAGAATCTGAAGAGGAACAGATATACGTATATTTCTAACTGATTTACTTTGCGGTACACCTGAAACTAACACAGCTTTCTAAGTCAACTATACTCCAATAAAATTTATTTTAAAAAGAGAGAATTTGAGCTAAAGCAGTCACTTTGGGCACCTTTCTTCATTTGTTTTCTCATCTGCCAAATGGAGATAATCATAGAAACTATCTCAAATCTTCATGAAGATTAAGTGAACTGATAAATATAAAATGATTTCGATGTACTAGGAGCATAGTGCATACGGCATGTGTCAACTCCTATTATCATCACCACTATCGTCATTATTATCTTTATTGTCAGTTATTATTATTATTATTATTTTGTCTTTTTGAGGCCACACCCACAGCATATGGAGGTTCTCAGGCTAGTGTCAAACCAGAGCTGTATCCTCTGGCCTACACCACAACCACAGCGAGGCAGGATCCTAGCTGAGTCTGCAACTTACACCACAGCTCACAGCAACGCCAGATCCTTAACCCACTAAGAGAGACCAGGGATAGAACCTGCATCCTCATGGTTGCTAGTCAGATGTGCTTCTGCTGAGCCATGACAGGAACGCCTATCAGTGTTATTATTACTACTAAAGAATAATGAAAAGAATTGAATGCAGATCAGTGTAAAACATGCCTAAAAACTAAACAATATTAGCATTCTTGATAGTATGGAAAAATATACATGCTAGATTATCCATTTAGTCTTTTATGTCATAAACAATGCTACAGTGAAACATCTAACTCATATACCATGAAATGTTTGCCCAGCTATCCAAAGGATCAAATTCTCAAAAGTGGGCTTAATGGGTCAAAGAGTAAGTACATTCAAGTTTTTAATAACTATTGACAATTTTCCTTCTGTGGTGGTTATTCCATTTTGTAATTCCATCTGCCGTGTGTCTCATTTAAATTGGCATAAGTGCTCTGAAGGATATTTTGTGTCATCTAGTAAAAATGAGTATTTATAACATTTCAACTCCTAAATATATAATCTATAGAAATTCTCAAATATGAGAATGAGATGTGTAAATGATCTTCGCTGACATGTGATTTGTAATTATGTTCATCTGTATGGAAATTGATAAATGAAATATGATATATTAATATGGACTATATTATATATTAATATAGCAGTGAAAAGAAATGTATTAGAGATATTGAAATCAACAAGGCTAGGTCCACACATGATGCTGAGTGAAAAAAGTTGTTCAATCATACATACAAAATGATTCTATTTATTCAACTTTTAAAAATACACAAAAATCTATAAATTATACCAATGTTTATACTTGTACAAGTACATGTAAAAAAAAAAAAAGACTAAAAAAATCCACATAAAATTCATGGTGTGGCAAACTATCCTCTCTGGAAGGGATGTGCAAATTAGCTTATAGTAGACCAGAAAAATCTATCACGTTTTTATTGCTAGAAATAAATAAGGCAAAACATTGCCAGTTGTTAATTATGATTTGGTAATGTAGATATTATATTATTTTGATCTTTTCTGTATATTTCATATTCTAAAATATTTGTTTAGAGAGAAATATGAATGAGACCCTGAATTCGTTAAGCTAAGTACTGGTTACTCAAGATTTTCCCTTCCTTCCTCCGTTCTTTTCTTTCCTTCCTTTCTTCCCTCCCTCCCTCTCTCTTTCTCTTTCTTTCTCTCTCGCTTTCTTTCTTTTGCTTTCCTTCTTTCTTTCTTCCTTACTTTTTTTTTTGTCAATAAATGAGCCTGAGAATCTCAAAGCACAGAATTTCCCAGGGTAGGGCGGGCTAGATTCCAAATATTCTATTTTTTTTAACCTTCCATTACCCATCCCACTTTGGAGTAAAATGTCAGTAAGAAAGGAGCTTAATGAGCAGAGCAGTCATGCTTCACTCTCTGGGTGACCACCTATTTGGGGGAGAGGAATAGGAGAGACACATCTCGAATTGAAAGCTGATCTCTTTCCAACATATTTATTCTCTCTAAAAGAGGAATAACCCAGGGTTTCTTTTTGTGATGGAAATGAGCAAATGATATGCTTGGGTTATGAACTACTGAATCTTCTGAGTTTTGTTTCTGGAAACCAAAGAAATAACACCCTACAATAAACCACAAAAGCCATGTAATAATAATTAATAGTCCCAGAATGCAGGCTGTGTGCTCATCACCGTACTGGGTACCTTACAGGCATGACTTCATTTAATCCACTGTGAGACAGGGTTTCTTTCAACTCCGCCTCCCAGAGGAAAATGATGTGTGTAAGTCAGGCAGCTAGAAAAAGCAGAGCCCGTCTAGGAACCCAGATGTGGCTGACATCTCAGTTCTGTACCTGCTCCCTGATCCACATCCACACCGCACGGCCCACACGTCTCCCTCTGGGATGGTGCTGAGAAGCAGCTTGAAGCTTCTTCCCTTGGGAGAGCTACTTTGTCCTCTGTCTCTTGAGATGCAACCTAGGAAATCAGGGCATGACTTTTCTTTTTTTTCTTTTCTTCTTCTTTTTTTAATCCAGGAAACCTGAGTAAGCTGAACGTTCTTCTCTTCTGAAAAGCCACAAGAAGAAAAACAAATCTGGGATCAGAGCATCTCCATGGCTTCAGGGAGGGTACTGGCTATGCCCAGGGTAGGTCCCTGCTCCAGGCCAAGAAGTAACCAGCTGCAGATACGGGGGCCCTCAGGAGAGGGCAGGGCAGGGCAGGGCAGACACAGACCTGCAGCTGCTCTGTGGGGTTAGGGGAGCCCCCCACCCGGCCAGGGGACCCACCTGGCCAGAGGCAACCAGAGCAGTGTGCGGTTCCTGGGAGGCCAAGTGCCCTGCCCAGCCTCCAGAGAGGAGTGGTGAGAAAAGTGCCTTAAAATAAAGTAGGGACAGAATGATGAGTCTCCAGGAGAATGTCACAGCCTGATTCTCTGCCTTGCCCTTTTTCTGAAGAGCATTGTCCTGTGAGCTGGTTCTCAGGCCCAGAACTGAAAGCTCAGAAAGCCACAACTAAGCAAGAGGCTCGGGATCACAAAAGAAAACTCCGCACAGTAAATATGTGCCGCTCCTCTCTCCACTTTCCTCCCAGCCTTGTTCTTTCTCAGTGTGGGCCGTTCTGGAGGGCAGCGTCCTGCCTTCCATCACAGGGCCCTGGAGTGACCATCAGACTACAGAGAGAGGAAGCAGGCTCCCTGTTGATGCTGGAAGGAACAGCAGTCCAGTGACTTCACTCTAACCAATGGTTCCGAGTGACCAGGGCTCGAGGCCATTTAGATGAGAGAAGTCTTGTGACTTTAAGAAAATGGGATTGGTTTTCCTTCTAGCCAATGGAAAGTAGGTCTCTGTGGGGGCAGCAGAACCCAGGATAATGGCCAAAGAGTACATGAAAAAGATGCTCAGCGATACTAATCATCAGGGAGATGCAAATCAAAACCACAGTGTGATATCACCTCACATCTGTGAGAATGGCGATCATCAGTATGACAGGAGATAACAAGTGCTGGCCAGGAGCTGGAGAAATTGGAACCCTCGTGTGCTGGAAATGGAAATTGGGCAGCCACGATGGAAAACAGTATGGCGGTTCCTTAAAAACTTCAAAATAGAATTACCATATGATCCAGGAATGCCACTTCTGGCATATAACTGAAGGAAATGAAATCCCTGTCTCAAAAAGATATCTTCACCCTCGTGTTCACTGCAGAATTATTCACAACAGCCAAGATATGGAAACAATCTAAGTGTCTGTTAATGGACGAATGGATAAAGAGGAAAGGAAACCTCGACCTGTACGACTGTGTGGATGAACCCAGAGGATACTGTGCTAAGTGAAATAAAGCAGTCACAGAAGGACAAACACTGCGTGATTCCACTTAAATGAGGTCGTCAATTCATGGAAACCAGAAAGTTAAATGGTGGTTTCCTGGGACTGAGGGGGAGCTGCCTTTCAACTAGAATAAAGTTCCTGTTATATAAAATGAATGCTTTCTAGCGATCTGCTGTACAACACGGTACCTGGAGTTAACAAAATTTGTTAAAAGAGTAAGATCTCCGTGCAAGTGTTCTTACCACAAGTAAGCTAGATGGGAAATTTACTGGTCATCACTCTACGCTCTTAGACACATGACTGTAGAAAAAAAATGTGCATTTTCAAGTTGATAGTTAAAAGTGGCCACATTTCTATATTTGGTATTAGATGGACTTACTTTGTTTTGCACTAATGCTTTACATGTGTTTATAAATTAATATGTACGTTGTTGCAAGAGGTCATAGAATATTTTATCCTGGAGGACTTGTGGATTCATTGAAAATTTATTCGTCAGATATTAAATGACCATTTGCTGTGTTCCAGGCCCTGGGTGCACGCACAGGAGCTGGAGATACGGCAATGGATAGGCCATATCACGAGGCATGGTTTGAACAGAGCAGACAAACACACATGATGCCAGTGGGAAGGAGCAGAACCGTGATGAAGCCAAAGAGTGGTCTGATAAAGCTCTGGGGTAAACTCATTCCAGGCAGAAGGCCTGACACCCACAAAGAACCTCAAATGGAATGCACGTGGCCTTTGAGGAAGGTCAGGTAAGGATCACAGAGGTAGGTGTAGTGAAGCATTTTCATTTTATACCAAGATTCATGAGCTTTCTCCTGTGAGCTGGTTCTCAGGAACAGAACGGAAAGCTCTGAGAGTCACAGCTAAACAAGAGGCTCGGGATCACGAGAGAAAACTCTGCCAGTATGTGTGTGCTGCTCCTCACTCCACTTTCCTCCCAGCCTTGTTCTTTCTCAGTGTGGGCCGTCCTGGAGGGCAGAGTCCTGGCTGTGAGCAGGGGGAGGTGTTTCCTGGTTTGTTTCGGAATGCAGGAGATGGAGGCAGTGGTCAGCTGTGCATTTGCCATCCAGCCAGTCACGCATTTATTCAATAAATACGTCTTAAGTACTTTCTAGGTACTCAGCTATCAATTGGATAATGATATGGCAGGAGTTCCCTCTGCGGTGCAATGGGATGGGTGGCGTCTTGGGACTGCTGGAATGAGGGTTTGATCCCTGGCCCAGCACAGTGGACTAAGGATCTGGCGTTGCCACAGCTGTGGCTTAGGTCGCAACTACGGCTCAGATCTGATTCCTAGACTGGGAACTCCATATGCCCCGGGGAAACCAAAAAGTAAAATAAAATAAGATAAAATAAAATAATGATGGGGAAAATCGCATGGCTTCCGCGGTGCGGTTTTCTTCCTTCTAGAATGAGCTCCTGTCACAGACCCTTCCGATGGTCAAACTTCTGGAAAGGAGCAGGCCCTCTGGTCTTAGTTATCCACGCCTGGAACATGTCCGTCCTGGACTTGCATCATCGCAACACCATTTCTGGGAGCCTGCCCGTTGTTCAGTTGGAGGAACACGAAACATACCGGGTCCTGGGTTTGTATCTACAGAATAAACTCCAAGGTCTAGGCCAGCAGGAATCTATGAGAAGGAATGTAGTCGAGTTTTGAGGCATATGAAGACGAGAGCAAGAGTGTCTCTAAAGGCAGTGGAGTTTGGGGGAACTTTCAAGTGAAGATCCAGATTTAACTTCTGTGAAAACAAGAGGGAGCAGCAAAATCAGAAGTTCCACAGGAGAACAGTTAGGTTCGAAGTAGTGATAAACGTTTCTGATGGCAATGAAATTATGGGCTAAAATTGAGGTCAAAGGGACGGACTGGTGGCCCTCATAGAAAGTGATATTTCTGTTTGGGCTCTGCTCCCCAGGTCAAGTGAACCTCAGCCAGGGCCGCCACGTTCTATTCTACAGGCACAGAACCTCAGCCCCGTGAGCCAGGGCGGGCCCTGTGGACTCAAGTGCAGTGACGGCGAACGATCAGGGAGCAGAGGGCCCCTCTGGTGTGGAGCGGGTTATCCACTTAGGCTGACCACCGGCCACCGGCTGCAGGGGCACCATTCTGTAACCAAAGATACTTTCTAAACAGAAAAGAAACAAGTGATTGGAGCAAAGGAGGCTCCACGTGGGCTCTGGAGAGAAGCAGCCTGCTGGGTTCCGTTCCTGCCTGCACCAGGGTATAGCTCTCACACTGTCAGGGTCCAGGGGTCCTCATTTGTAAAAATGGGGCAAGGCCACTCTCTGCTCTCATAGTCGTTATGAAGAACGTGTGAGATTATATTCGTAAAGACCTCTGTGCAGCGTGTGGCACATGACGAAGAGTCTTTAGATAGAAGCTACCAACACACTTGATTAGTCCTGATGGGAGAGGGGAGCGGGAGTGCTTTTCTGCACTTACATGGAGCCCCACACACTTAAGGGAGGCCAGTTCCCCCACAGAGTTAGAGGAAAAAACGGGGCTTTAGCCCTTCTGTGGGCACAATTTAACTCTGCTTTCAGAGCCTGAGGTGGCAGCGGCCGGCCTCCGAGGAAATCTAGTGGGGAATACTTCATTATCTCAGGGAATGTTCCGTGGTTCTTGGGTCTGGCCCCAAACTTCTAAGCGGAGAGCCCTGATTCTGTGAACCCTGTGATGACATACCCACTTCTCCTGGAGGAGTCACCTGGACTCAGATGGCAAGACTGACCTGTATACCAGAATGTCACAGGGAGAGGTCTTCTTATGACCTGTCTGACTCCATACATGGATATTTCTCTCCCTGTAATAACATAACAATGTGAAGAGAAGGCCAGCATACGGATTGGTAATGCAAATGACTCCACGAGCATTTTCATGCTCTGTAGGGCCCGGGAACAGCTACCCTGTAGGCTGTGCTTCACAGGAAGGAAGGGCATAATTTGGGGCAAACAGGGAACCAAACAAAGAAGAGAAATTTGAATGAAATATTCGAAAGGACCAACCAGAGGGTTGGACTTGCCAAAGGCACAGGAATTTGGGGACTCCATTGGTTACGTACTTTGATCCCCATGTGAGGGGTGATCTTGCCCATGGGTCTGAAATCTTTGAAGTCTTTCTCCCCATCCACCTCCCCACTCATCCCTCCAGTGGACACTGGATATGTTTTCTAGTAACTCACTCTTTCTTTGCTAGTCAATTCCCTCATCACCTCCTCCAGATGGACTTGATTTCTCTTTAGCCATGTTAATACCATGAGTCAAGTGAAGGGTTAATGAAGATGAGGACAAGGCAACCAACATCTTTTTTAAGATATTCATATAATCTCTGAACCATTCTACATTCTCTTCTCTGTTGGCAATTGAATTCCAGTTTTTTTCCAAGTTATTACAAGAAGATTTGTAGAACACTTCAAGTACTGACAATCAAAACTAATCTCTTTCGGGTCTTCCTACATTTTTTTTCCCCCTTCATTTTTTTCTCATGGCCTCTTGATAGCTGTTTGATTCTTTTTCCAAATCTCATGTGGGTCACAGGGTGACCAAAGTCACAGCTCTCGACAAGGCATCTTTGGGTCAGAAGCGGGAAAGAAATCTTCGCCCTGCCTGAACTTTCTCTCACCCACATGGGCACAGCAATAACCCCCAAGAGTACCTGACATGGAGAAGAGCAGATAATGCCTCTCAAAGCAAGTGTATTTCGAGAAAAAAAGAAAAAAAATGTGAATTTAGGATTGAGACTCCAGCCTTGTGCTGAGAAACTTTGCATTTATCAGGTTAATGAATGAATTAGTCACGCCGAAGTGCAGGAGTGCAACAAAGATATCTGTCCATGCCAGGAAAGGTTCTGCTGATCCCAAAGAGAATGAGGTTCGCATTGGAAGATATGCAATGTCATCACAAATATACTTCGCATTTGTGTTTCCAGCTTAATTGCTCATGGCTAAATGGAAAATAATAGAAATGAGGTTTTGTTTACATAAAGCATGAAATTTTGCCCTGGGAACTTTTGTCCTCCAAATAATTCCCAGCAATGTAGACTTTGGAAGGTGCCGGATGATGTGGAGGGGTTTTTTTTGTTTTTTTTTCTGTTTGTTTGTTTTTTGTCCTCTTTAGGGCCATCCCTGTGGCATACAGAAGTTCCCAGGCTAGGGGTTGAATCGGAGCTGCAGCCACCAGCCTATACCACAGCCACAGCAATGTGGGATCTGAGCCGTGTCTGCAACCTACACCACAGCTCACAGCAATGCCGGATCGTTAACCCACTGAGCGAGGCCGGGGATCGAACCTACATCCTCATGGATACTAGTCGGGTTCACTACCGCTGAGGCATGATGGGAACTCCAAACAGGAAGAGCAAAGAGAACCAATTTAGAGGTTAAGAAAATGTATGTCACAATGCCAGTGGGCACAAGTAATTTCCTTTTTGTAGTATCAAAGGAAGGGGGGTGTAACTGCTTCAGTGAAGAAATAGATGCACTTTTCACATTGCCGGTATCTTTCCTTTTGAAGGGAACTACAATTTATTGTCCAGGTAAATCCAATCAAAAACTCTTTTGCTCAGCAATTACAGTTCCGGGGAACACCGTCTATTGAAAAACAGGGTTTTCTGGAAAGCTCCATTTCACAGCACTGTACTGTACTGTTGGTTTTGGAAATGAATCTACCAAAAAAAAAAAAAAAAAAAACACCCTCTGCCAAAGCAATTGTGTCTATAAAATCATCTAGCTGCTCTGTTCTTACTAATGAATATGAATTTTGGGCTGTGCTCATTAAGGGTAAAACTCATGGCTGCCTGCTCGCCTCATTTTCCTCTGAGGCACTGGATCATTCTCTCTCCCACACACACTTCGTTCTCTTGGCTGTGGTTGGCTCTGCTTCCAGCTTGCTTGAAACTGCTGGGGACATTTTCATTTCCTCTCTTTCTCCAGTGGATTTCTTGCTAAACCATGCCTAAGCTCCTTTCTTCCACTGCCTCTCCCTCCGTTCACCCTTTGTCCCCTCTCCCCTTCCATCGATGACCACAACCGTTCCTGCCCTCCAAGCATCCCTCATCAACCATCCACCAAGGGCCGGGGCACAAAAGTGCTTTCCTCATGTTGTCAGAGACCCAGCTTCCCATCAGTCCCACCCTCTAGTCAGCCACCTAGTGTTAATTCACAAGAAGGATTTCAAAATGAGGGTCTTGGAAAATAGGAGCAATAAGATGTAC
>PVHT021183645.1:2045859-2071980 GCA_004024745.2 Catagonus wagneri | reverse complement strand
CGCAAAATTGATTCAAATCAAGTGGCACCAAACTGGATGTGGTTCATTCCTCCACTGATTGGAGCTGGGGCAGAACTTTAATAGAGAAGAGGCAGAAGCAAAACAAGAAAACTGCGTGATTGGCCATCACTTAAGCAATCGCTTTATTTAGGAAATCCTGGTTGAATGTTTGTGACTGGCTGTCCTATAGTTTTGACCTCTTAATCTTGAGGCATTTAAGCTTAGATTCTGGTTTGCACAGGTAGGTTGGCTGTGAAGGCTTCAGAGGGCTAATTAGGTCTAATGGACTCCTTGCTTAATGGTTTAACAATGATTTTCATTTGCTCATCCACTCATACATAAGAGAATGGCCAAAAATTTGGTATTAGTGTCACCTTGGTCACCATCTGGGTTCAGCTGGCCTTGTCTTGTCATGAACATCATAGGTAACCATGTAAGATCTTGGGGAAGAACTGGTTTTGCTGTTCATCTCATCTTCCATCTTGTTTCTGCCTTATCAGGTGAAGAGGGCCCATCCGATGTACAGCTGATAGCTACGAACACGTATTTAGCACCCTTGAGAAAACACAGCACACGGGGAAACAATAATGATGACTATCAGGAGGATAATACCAAGCGACTGAATTGTGTTGTATAACCGGGGCCCCCATGAAGCAAACCAGTTGATGTCAAATAAACCAAAGGAGGTGTCCAAAGGGGCATCAGCCTGTATTAGCCAAGTGAATCGTTGGCTAATGTCTTGTGTTTGCTACCATTCCAGAGGTATTGATAAAGACACAGCCAGAGGCATTTGCTGTGGCACAGGCTTTTCCTTCTTCAGCCAATAAGTAGCCCAAAGAAGCTCTATGATCTAAAGCCGTCTTAGCAAGAAAGCCTGGGGGTTTTTTGTTTTGCGGTGATAGCCTTTGCGGTTCATTCAGTGATAGCTGCCAGAGTTAAGGAGTATTATCTTCCCAGCATTAACAGAGAGAAAAGGCAAAGAAAATATGAAGGTTTAATATTGGAGATGACAGTCTTGAGCCAGCTCTCCACCTCAAGGTGTCATCTGCTTCTGGGGAGGCACCTCCCTAGTCAATTTTAATTTTAGATCTCCAGCTGGTGTGCAGTTCCAAGATGTGGAGGAGTCCTTTTTAATTGGGATCCTTGGATCAAGGTTCAGGGCCCTCAAGTTTGGCTGCCATCTGCGTAGTGACCTGGTATGGTCCCTTCCAAGGAGGCTCAAGGACAGTCTTTGTTCTTCGTGATTCAAAGTCAGAAGGGTGGGGAAATTTGGAAATGTTAGTTTGGAGAGTTGTAGCCAGATATTTGAGAAAATGAGAATTCAGGATCCAGTTAGTCCGGTTTATAAGTAGATAACAAAATCTCAAAGACAGTAAACAGGACTAGAATTTAATACCCCAAAGCAGATCAACCTATGTTCAGTAATTAATGTTTTAGTATTTCATCTTATTTGAAAATGATCTAAATATTAAATTATATCTGTTATGTAGCTTGATTTAGCAAAACTTTAAATTTTCAAGTTACCAAAAGAACTTGGTAAATACTTTTAAGGTGACATACCATAAAATGTGATTATTGTTGAAAAGTTTATAAACATTTATCTTATTTACATCTACTTTGTTCTTAAAAATTATGTTTATGTAATTCATGAAAATTTCACTATACATTAAAATAGCTACCCGTCATCTTATTTATCTTGCTGCCAAATTTTGGAAGACATAACATGAGCTGACTTGACTTTTAGCAAGCCCAGTAGAATAAAATTTGTATGTCTGCATTATATTTAATATCGATAACTCTGAAGACATGCGAATTTTCATTAAACCAAGAAAACTTAAACTAGCTTTTATTTCCTGATTGTTATCCTAGATCATGCGAACACGAAAAGCATTTGGGTTAGTTTCTATATTTCTGAAAGAATAGTTAACTTATAAAAGCACTTATTTTTCTTTAAGCCAATAAAATAGAGCTCTTTTATAAATTAAGCCTGGCAATACCATTTGGTGGTAGAAAAGTCACATATCTATTACATGCATATAAAGATATACATAAGCATACAGACAGATGCAAAGAGAAATAGTGTAGCCTCCATTTGAAAATTTTAGCCATGAGACAGACAAGGTAGTACAAAACTTCCTAGGTTATACAAGAACAGATCGATCCAAATTGTGTTTCTGGCAGATAAGTTCTGGAATAAGTTACCTGCGCGGATGGCTTAAAACTTCTACTAATAATTGTGAAGAAGGCTTTTAAGATTTAAGGTCTTTGTTTCTAGGGAGCATGTTTTCCCCTTCTGATAAGAATTATCTCCCTGAAGTTTGATTTCAAAGAGATTCCTAACTCTGGGTCCCCGGAGAACACCAGGTAGAGTATTTGAACACAGGATGCAAGTTCTCTCCAAGAAGCTTTGTTTCCAATGGCCTGATCTTTTATAGTCTCTGCAAGCATTTTGAGATTATATGGGAGGTCTGGGGATTAATGAAAAAGGATGTGTGGACTTTGAATTATTCCTAGAGCCACATTTCTGTTCTTTCTAAAGACTAGATTTGTAAGACACTGCTGTTTTTTTCAGTTCCTCAAAGAACTGGGTCGCAACCAGAATGATATCAAGGGGCTGAATCACCCATCTAACTACATTATCTTCAACTTGCTTATCCATATCAGGGAGAAGATTTCCAGCTAAGCTGGAAATCAGTAGATTCCTATGACCACTTTACCTTAGGGGGAAAGGTCTCAAATATCTTTTCTCTCACGTTCTGTATATCAATTTCCAATTTGGCCAACTCTGACTACAGAAATTTTTTTTTTTTAAAGCATTTCAAATATCTTATTATCACTTTATTCCACTTGGCTTTTTACAAAAGACCTCCATTAGTACCTGTTTTTGCTAACGGGAAGAAATCTGAAGAGTTTCGCTTTTATGAAAAAAAGCAAAAATAGTGTACAGCATATGTTTTGCATCTAGCTATTACAGAGGCAGCACACACCCTGAGCAGTGACAGTAGCCAAGCTCCTTCCCTGGGACCTGCACTCAGCATCTCCGCCTCGAGCCACCATGGCTTTGAACTGTGTCTGTGAGCATCTGTGCTTTATCTCAGTTTATTCTGTGCAGCCGTTAGCAAGATATGTCCTAAGGCAATTGCTTCTTTACCTTATGCCATCTTAGTTCATGAAAAGGGTTTATAGAAACATTCTCCTTTCAGATACCAAGGAGAACATGTCTTTCTGCCAATATTGAACTCCTTTTTTTTTTTTAAACCAAAGAAATAGCTATGAAATGACTCAAACCCAAAGCCAGTAAACCTTTTATGGCTCAACAACAGACCCAAGAGGCGTCCCCAATGAAGGTGCAAAAGTTACAGCCCTGCCAGGATCCAGAACAACTCCCAAAGAGCCCCAAAAGAAAGAAAGACTTTGGGAGTTCCCGTAGTGGTTCAGTGGTTAACGAATCCGACTAGGAACCATGAGGTTGCAGGTTCGATCCCTGGCCTTGCACAGTGGGTTAAGGATCCGGCGTTGCCGTGAGCTGTGGTATAGATTGCAGACGTGGCTCGGATCACGCGTTGCTGTGGCGTAGGCCAGCGGCTACAGTTCCAATTAGACCCCTAGCCTGGAAACCTCCATATGCCGCAGGTGCAGCCCTAGATAAGGCAAAAAGACAAAAAAAAAAAAAAAGAAGAAGAAAAAGAAAGACTTAGACCATCCCCGTGAGAGCCGCCAGCGGGTAAAAAATGGGACCCACGTTTCTGTCTGGCCATAATTCTGGGTCCTCAACATGATGGTTGAGCTGCCTGCACTTGTAAGAACTGACAACCCGTGTGTCCCAGGCAAGCAGAAAGCCACGTCAGTCCTCAGGACCCAAAGTGGAACAAACCAGAAAGCAATAGCTGTCCTGCAGAGAGGAAGATCAACAACAACCAGTGAGTAGCCCAGAGGCAAACCACGAAGTCTTGATTTGGGAAGGAAAGGAGAATGTGAAGTTTTACCTCCCTCCCCGATGGCACTACAGCTAGGAATTCACAAGAGCAGAAGAGCTGGTGAAGAAGTCTCACCCCTCACTAGCTTGTGCCAGTTTTCCCAAGATTCCGTCTATGGGCTCCAGAGTGAGCAGGGTACCCCAGCGAGTCCCTTCTGGATTGCCAGAAACTACAGAGGAGGAAAAATAATTTTCCTTCTACGCTTCTGAGATCTTGGCTGGGACTCTTTTTTTTTTTTTTTTTTCCTCTAGGGCATCTCATAAATGGATAAGCTTATCAGGGTTGAAAGTTTCCCACTGTGGCCACTGTAATTCAGGATTATCTTTAGTAAGGTTTAACCTGCTTGTTCAGACAAAGATCTGGGCCCATAAATTTTATACACCTAGTTAGCCAGAGTTGCAGCTGGAAGAGTCCCAGCTCTCTGCACTCAGAGGAATCCTCTCTCTCTTTTTAAACAAAAATGTACCTGAAGTACCATCCTGGACCCAGTCCAGTTTATATCAGACTCAACTCTGGACCCAGGTAAAATGAATGCTCAAAGTCTGAGAAGTCATAAATGCAAACAAAAGCTGTGGAGGTGGGGTATCTGAAAAGGCTTACCTGGAACTTCTAGATGCGGTGAAAATTAGTGCAGAAGGCTCAGAGGGTGCCTATGCCTGCTTGTTGCTTATCACTACCGGGAGCTGTCGGAGTCTTCTCCGGATCCCTCTTCTGACACCAGAATGATTATATGATAAATGGAGACGTATCAAACTTTTTAAGATTTTTTGGGGGCAAAATTGATTTGAATTAAGCAATGCCAAACCAGAAATGGTTGGGCGCATTCCACCAACACAAGCTAAGGGAAAGCCATATAGAGAAGAGGAGGAAATAAAACAAGGAGATTATTTGATTGGCTTTAGCTTAAGTGGTTGACGTATTTAGGAAAGGCCAGTTGGCTGTTCGTGAGGAGTAGCACTTAGCTTTTGATTTCTTAACCTTGAGGCAGTTCAAGCTTAGACTTTAGTCTGAACCGCCTCAGTCTAGTGGCCTCTTTTTCTTTTTTGTCCCTTTTTTTTTTTGGTCTTTTTAGGGCTGTACCTGCAGCATCTGGAAGTTTCCAGGCTTGAGGTCGAATCAGAGTTCCAGTGCTGGCCTGCACCACAACCACAGCAACACCAGATCCGAGCCACGTCTGTAACCTACACCACAGCTCAGGGCAACCCCAGATCCTTAACTGAGGGGGTCCAGGGGTCAAACCCACATCCTCATGGATCCTAGTCGGGTTCATTAACATTGAGCCACAATGGAAACTCCTAATGGCATCTTTTTAATTAATTTAACAGTCTGAATCTTTGGTGAGAACTGTTCCTTCATAAAAACAGTAATAAAGGTCAACAGAAAAAAAAATGGGTTTGGCAATAATGACCTCGGCATTGTGAGAGTTGATGCTACATATATAAACTTGTGTTGATCACACCTGGCACGCAGCAAGGCTCAGCAAATATGTGTTTCCTCCACTTTAAGGTCAACCACTCAACTTCATAGCAAAACTTTGCCACAGTTCATTTATTATAACTTTTCTACCTCCTTCTATCGTGTGTTTGATTTTGCCATATTTAATTTTAATTTTTTTATAATTTTTATTTTTCCTTTATAGTTGATTTAGTGTTCTGTCAATTTCTACTGTACAGCAATCTAGTCATATATATATGTATATATATATTCTTTTTCTCACATGACCCTCCATTATGTTCCATCACAAGTGACTAGATATAGTTCCCTGTGCTATACAGAAAGATCTTTTTTTTTTTTTTGTCTTTTTGCCTTTTCTAGGGCTGTACTCATGGCATATGGAGGTTCCCAGGCTAGGGGTCTAATCAGAACTGTAGCCGCCAGCCTTCGCCACAGCCATAGCAACGCGGGATCCGAGCAGCGTCTGCGACCTATACCACAGCTCACGGCAACGCCAGATCCTTAATCCACTGAGCAAGGCCAGGGATCGAACCCGCAACCTCATGGTTCCTAGTCAGATTCATTAACCACTGAGCCACAACGGGAACTCCTATACAGCAAGATCTTGTGTTTGCCTTATTTTAATAGTTTTGTCCCCCTCATTTTGCCCCTCCCAAGTATCCACTCATTGTGCCGTGCATTCAACAAATACCTTACATTTTTAAACTGCCGAGCTTGTGACTCATAAGTCCTATTTGGTGTTTCTTGGCCAGATACAGGCACGAAATTAGTCATAATGTTTCGAAGAAACCTGTAACTTCATAGGAGAAAGCAGCGAGGATGCTGGGCCCCGGGCTCTGTGGAGTCACACCTGATATCCCCCTGCTTCGTGCTCATCCCATCCCCCAGCTCCCGCTGCATCTTGATTTTGGGGGGCGCAGGGGGAGGAGTTCTTTGGGAAATATTTGAACTTTGATCATTTATAGCTTGTCACCTTCTTTCATCTGCCAGGCTCTCTTCATTCCACACCATAAACACCACCTACTTCTGAGGCAGACAGGTAACCCGAGGCTCTTTAAGTAGAAAACAATAGAGGCAAGGCAGGCACTGTGCCCCTCCCCCGCCCCGGGGACTTGAACTCAGGCAGTCAGCCTGGAGAGCTCTTGCCTTATTCTCTTGAGCTGTCAGGGAATGAGTGGAGCCAGAGGGAGGTCCTCGGAAGCTAAGTTATAATGGGATCCTGAAGGAATCTGGAGATCAGTTCTAACCTGGGGGAAGGAATGAGGGCTGAGGGGCTGTGGGCAGCAGGGCCTCAGGCTGGCGGAACAGATGCTTCGGTTGGCATTTGGAGCTTTGGTATCTGCTCCCAGGCGGGTGCAGGCTCCCTCTCTCCCACCCTGAACCCCCAGCACAGCCCCACAGGGCAAAGCCCCAGCCTGGCAGCAGACAGAGCAGGGAGCCTGAATCTGTGGCCAGGGAGCTTGGCAGTGGCCTTCCTAGGCCCTTGGGGGTCCTGCCTAAAATGTAGTGGGTTCAGCTTTCTCAGCAAGCAGGGTTGAGAAAACCTGCTTCCTCCTACCCATGCTGGACACACCGTCAAGTGTTGTCGTTTCTGACAAGTCAGCTCAGGAAAGATGGTCTCTTACCGTTTGACCTTGTATTTCTTTATTTGCTGGGAAGGAGAAATACTTTTCTATATGTTTATTGAACATTTTTTTCTTCTCTTCTTTGAATTACCTATTTATACCCTCTGCCCATTTTTTTTTTCTTTTTGACTGCACTCCCGGTGTATGGAAGTTCCCGGACCAGGGACTGAACCCCAGCTGCAACTGCAACTGTGACAACACTGGATTCTTAATCTGCTGTGCCACAGCAGGAACTCTGCCTATCTTTCTCCCCCTATTTTTTCACCTCTCCTTTTTGCCTTTTCCTTGTCTGTCTGGAGGAGCTCTTTATGTAATTTTGGACCATAACCCAGAACCTTAAGTTATGTTGCACCTTATTATATATGTTCTAAGGATTTTCTTCCTGCTGCTTGTTTGTATGTCTGTTTAGTTCAAGATGTCCCGTGTGGGTAAGGAGAGTTCCGACAACCTAGACTTCATCAGGGGAGAGTCCAGTTAAATTACGTGACCTCCATTCTGTGGCCTGATCAGCTATGGGTTGAAGGAGCAAGGTGGATCTGTTTTTATGAATATGGAAGCATATACCCAAAATGTACTGTTGAAAAGGCAGGTTACAGAATGAGAGCTCAATATTTACTGTTTATTAAAAATACATATACACGAGTAACAATACTACACATTTTCTGTGAGTGTGTATATGGAGAGACATAGAGAGTCAGAGTGGGACACAGAGAGATAAGAACAGAAGCTGGAGATATCTGTCTATCTATCTGTCTAATATTTATTTATTCATTCACTCACTCGTTCATAGGAGTATACATATATTCCTGTAAGTATATTCGGTGGAAATATATACACAAACTGAAAACCACAGTTGCCTCTTTGGAGAAAGTTGAGACCTGGGCTCATCAGGACTTCTGCTTTCTCTACAATATTTTAAAATTTGACAAGAGCATTATTTGTGAACTTCATATAATTCAAATTAACGTTAAAAGAAAACAGGAAAGAAGTGAAATAAGTGGTACAGACAAAGGCAAGTATGTGTGGTCTCCCTGATAGGTGGAATCTAAAAAAGCAAAGTTCCCTGGTGGCCTAGGGGGTGAAGGATCTGGCTTTGTCACTGCTGTGGCTCAAGTTCGGTTGCTGTCCCAGGAACTTCCTCATGCTGTGGGCATGGCCAAATAGTAGTAGTAGTAGTAGTAGTAGTAGTAGTAGTAGTAGTAGTAATTAATATTAATAATAATAATAATAAAAGTAAATAAAAAAGCAAAACTCACAGGAGCAGAGACCAGGACGGTGGTTGCCAGGGGCTGGGGTCTGGGGGGTGGGCGAGATGAGGAGGTGTTGGCAAGAAAGGTACAAACTTCTGGGATAAGATGCAGTAAGTTTCTGGCATCTGAAGTACAGCGTGATGACTTCAGTTAACACTGCTGTGTGGTGTACTTGAAGGCTGCTAAGAGAGTGGATCTTAAATATTGTCACCCCCCCCACACCCACATACTTACAAAAGGTAACTATGTGAGCGGTAACTAGCTTATCATAATCATGTCACAATATATGTGTGCATCAGAACCTCACATGTACACACCGTCACATGTCAATTGCATCTCAATAAAGCTGGGGAGAAAAGGAAATAGAAGGGGAAGGCATTTCCATGTTAATGGTAGAAAAGTTAGAAGAGGAACCTAAGAAAACTATGCACACTAGAGAGTCCTGAGGCTGATAGTAATAATGAAAACAAACAACAGTAGCAATAAGTAGCAGAGGCTTACATAGGCCTCACTGTGGTGCCTGCACTGCTCCAATCCCTTTTCACATATTATCTCATTTAATCCTCATAAAAGTGTTATTATTTCTGACACACATCCAGGGTCCGGATCCTAACTTATTTATTTCTTTTTTGTCATTTTAGGGCCACACCCATGGCATAAGGAAGTTCCCAGGCTAGGGGTTGAATCAGAGCTGCAGCTGCTGGCCTACGCCACAGCCACAGCAACACAGGATCTGAGCCGCATCTGCAGCCTACACCACAGCTGATGGCAATGCTGGATCCTTCATCCAATGAGCCACTGAGTGAGACCAGGGCTCGAACCTGCATCCTCATGGATACTAGTTGGGTTCGTTACCACTGAGCCAAGACAAGAACTCCCAGATCCTAACTTCTATCACAGACTCTCATCAAAGAGTTTTCTCTTAACAAGAAAAGGCCTCCTTAGAGGAATTCTGGCAGATGAAATCTCCATCTCTTACAGCTTGCTGTCCTCTGCAGCTTCTGGGAGGCTTTAAGGCCCTGCAGGGGCCACGTGACCGGGCCAGCTGCTAGGACTGCGAAGGCTGGCTCCTTCTTTGTTCTGACTGGGGCTGCCCCCCTCCTGCTCCAGGCGTCTACCCAGGCTCTGTTCTGCTCTGCCCCCTACACGGCCCAGTCCTGGGCCACACACGGAGAGATTCAACCCAATGTACTCTTGCTCCTGAGTCTCGGTGCAACCTTGAGAAAAGAAGAGAGCTTCTCACAAGCTCTGAACTAGGCAGCTGGCACCTGCTAGGTCCCCTTTGCTTTACCTCCATGGGCTCGTGGAAGGCGTGTTTTGTATGGGGCAGTAATGGTGTCATTGCAGTCAGAGAGAGAGCATGGCCATTGCCATTAGGGTAGAAAATATAATAGACTGTTTGGCCTGCACTGGGCCCTGGAGGCCTCTCCTGGGGGAGGTGGCACCCACGGAACCCCCTGCTCTATTCCCCGGGGAAACCGTCTCCATCCTGGGGTAGATGTGATCTCTCCAGGGCTTGAAGGGGTTGAATATGGATATTGGGGCACAGATTTGTGGCTGGAGGCCAAGAGCTCTTTCCTTTAACTGAAAAAATATCTTTTCCTAATTTTGCTTGCAAATTGCACAGCTCATATTCATTTCTTTCTTTTTACCAAAGCCTCTCAAGACAGATGGAAATGCAGTAACAGCCTTTTAGAAGGAAGAGTGGAGAGGTGATCAGCCTTTCATGAGTCCCTCCTCTGTACCAGACACTGCGCTGGACACATTGTGTAAGTTATAGCTTTCTCAGTTGATATAATCTGTACTCTTGGTTTCCAGGCTAGGAAGTTAGAGGAAAATGACTTAAATTACATCCGCACTATTCACGCCGTTTCGTGTATTACTGCTCCTTGCTCACCTCTGTTGCAAATTACTATGATGGAGATTGCCGAGGCTCCGGATTTCAGGATGCTCTTTGTAGACTTTCCTCAGTTCTACGAGCAGAGCGGCCGGGGCGAGGGCGGTGGGGACCTTGCTTCCAGCCAGGAGTTTCCTCAGCGACTCCTCTAGATCGTCTTTAGCAGATGGAACGCCACCGGCATCACCGTGTTTTCCATGCAAGGGCTTACAGAAATGAAGAGAAGAAACAGAGTACCTCGCAGGTCATCTCCAGGGATTGGAGGAATAGCAGAAGTGAGAGTAACAAAAGGAAAAAACAAGAGGCTGCCACAGAGAAAGGGTGCCCTTGATGACTAGCATGACAGCGGGGCTGAAGACCTGTGGGAGGAACAGCTAGTGAAGCAAGAAAGGCTTAGTTCTGGGTAACCATCTGTGCTATGAGCTGTCTGTGTGTCCTCAGGTGAGTTACTTCACCTCTCTGAGCTTTTGCTTCCTCAGTAGAAAAATGGAGATGATGTTAACCCAAAGCGTGGACGTATGAGAATTTTATATGAGGTGACTGCATAGGAAACCCTGCTCTGTTCTGCCAAGAAGCAGGATCTCAATAAATATCTCCCTTTGCTTCCTCTCCATTGAGGCTTGAAAGCTGATAAGAAGCCTGATGAATAAAGAAATCATATAATCTACCCTCTGAAACAGAATATTTTTGTGACTGAAAGAGGCTACCATGAATAATCAAATCAGGATAGGACACATAAACTGAAACTGTCTCAGGAAAGCAGTCACTCTTGTTCCAGGAACAGGTTTTCTGGTCCAGGAAAACCTTACTGCCAAAGACATCCAGGAGCTTCGAAGAGTGGGTCTGGAAGGGAAATGAAGTCCACAGACTCAGAAAAACAGACAGACTTCCTTAGAGGTAAATAGGGGCTAAGCAAGAAAATAATTGCGTTTGGGCTGGGGAAATAATTGAGTTCCTAATTAGGAAGAGAAACTGGAGACAAGGAGAAGGAGGGAAAGGCCTGAGGACAAAGATCTGAAATGAAACTCCGTACCTACCATGTGCCTCTCTGCATCTTGGAGTTCATTATAATATAATAACCCATGTTCTTCCATTCCAAACAGCTGGTTATATTTTATACTCTCGCTGACTCATTTTTAAAGGGAGGCATGAAGCAGAAATGTTGTGAGATCAAAGTTTACAAACCCAGGATGATAGGTTCAAGAAGCCCTGCTCATTGAGCAGCAGGTAGTGGTCTCTGCTAAGATCTGTGAGGATCCTGAGATCGCTGCCGTGTGCCATCGAGATGGTGGCCGGCCGGGGCCCGGGGTGTTTCTCTTGAGATTGTAATAAGGCAAGCCTCTACCAACAGTGGTTTTCCCTGGCAGTCTGTGGTCTAGCAGTTTTATATTTGAGTGCTCTGTGCATGATGCAGTCCAGTCCTCTTAACCGAAAGGAGCCCTGGGTACCACCCCCTCCAGTGTGCATGTGGGCAGATGGAGGCCACAGAGTAGGGAGAAAGCAGAGCGTGCTCCACCCTCCCAGCTCTTGCAGAGAAAACAGCAAAATGGGCCCGGAAGTGTGGTGGAGGTGATTTTTGAAAGAGTCAAAGAGAAGGCATTCACTTGATGTGCAATCATTTTTCCAAAAGAAGCAACAATGAAGCAAGGGAAAATGCAAGTCTAAAACACATTCAATTTCAGTTAGTTGGACCTAGTTCAAAAACCTAAAAGAAGATACCTCACCAGTTAAACAATGAGCAGTTATGGGGGACAATCTTCCGTAGCACACTTTGGTGTCAGTGCAGTGGGGTTTTCTAAAAACAGAAGAGTTGATATTTGAGGATGATCTATTGAGGCAACATTTCAACATCCACATAGTTTGTGTGTTTTAAGAGTCAGTTCCTTCTAAAAGTTTTGTTTAATGTCTTTTAAAATGTGTGTATGACTGTATAGTATGACTATGTATTTCTACACAGACACACATACACACACATACACAAACACACACACACACACACACACACACAAATACAATATGTCCATAAAGTCTGGAAACATGATTTTTATTTCACAAATTATCTTTTTGACAGCATTATGTATATTTATCTATCTTTCCAAAGTTTATGGTCATTGTGTATATACAGTGCCATATTTATTCTTTGTATTCCAACCTTCCATTTTCTATTAGACCTCACACTGGCATTTGTGGCTTTGTCAAGCATGGTGCTTTTCCAGAAAGAAACTCCTTCCATGAAGGTGACATCAGCGTTGTTAAAATAAATATTCTGTCGTTCTAATGCTGAATCCTTTGTGCTATTTTTCATTGATATACACACATGCACTCACATACTCAGGGGTGTCTGACTTGCCAATATTAATTCTTTGGTTTCTTCCATATAGCTACAGTTCACTGTGTCCCTGCTGTGCCAGGAGTGTGTTAGGGAATCTCATACATATTGTCTACTTTTTATGATAACTCTGAAAGTTATTATAAACCATTTCCCAGAACTTCAAGATCTTTATGTTCACCCTCTCTTCTATCTATTTCACACCCCACCCACCCAATCACCAAACTCAATTGACTCTTCCTCCTCATCACTTTATAAATCCACCCTATCCTCTCCATCACTGCCTTTCTACCCTTTTTGGAAGCCCCCACATCTGCAGATGTAGTTACAGTGACTTCTAACTGGTCTGAGCCTCTGGCCTTACCTTTCTCAGGTACCTTACCTACCATAGGAACCACTAACCTGAATCTATAGATAACTACCGCTTTCTATTTGAGCCATCTGGTTATATCCTGGTGGTAGAAGCACAACTACGGATACTAGTTTGGGAGAAGACCATTTAAAAGAAGAAATCAACATTTTATAAATGTAGCTGCCAGTACCAGAGTGAAGTGAGGTCAAACGTACAGGTTTTGGCTGCCTGGGTTCAAATTCTGGCACTTACTCGTCATGTGAATGTGACTAAGATCCTTCATCTCTGTTGCCTTGTCTATAAGCTGGGGATAAAAAGTGAGAGCTGACACTTTTCCAGAGGGGGAATCTGTGTCATTGAGAGGTAAAGACGTTCTGCTGAGGTCACATATCTCATCCGTGGCTGTCCTGATCTAGAACTTGTGGGCTTATCTTCTACACCATGCTGTCCTTCAGTAATAAGCCATGTGCCTCCTGGAGTTGTGAGGAGCATTAGAAATCCTCCTGTATGTGAAAACTTAAAGTCTGCAACATAATTATCACCTAACCAATGTCTGTGTTGTATCTGCTTATTGAACGCAGGAGCTAGTTTCCAATCCTGAAAACCATGTGGCTCTCAGCTACCTCCTAGGATCAGGGTGATTGGCTGCCCTGCTCCAGGTCTGTTTGGGGAAACGTAAGGGTTAAGTAAGTCAGACCAATGAGTAGAGACAAGTACCTTCCTCCCCACATTTCTTTTCCACTTCAAAACTTCCAGCTCTCCATCTCTGGATGGGTCCCTGAGACCCTGCTGCTTCAGAATCCTTTCTACCAAGGCATTTGGAGTTTCTTTTTTCTCCCTGGGTACCAGTTCACCCAGAAGGGGAGCCACCTGTGTTGGATTCCAGCAAAGGAAGTCTGAGGGTGGAATGAGAGAACTGATTTTATGAAAAGCTAAACTAGAAAGCAGAATAGAGTGTTGTACGGTTTGCTGTGCGGGACACAAACACAGGAAATAGTAATGTTTAATGCAAGCTTGGCTTTGGTTAAGTTACTCAACACACACAACCCTTGTTGATAACCGACCGAGTAAAAAAATATTTCAACATTAACTTCGGAAACCCTTTTAAAATTTTTCCACCCCCCATTTGTTTTTCACCAACCTTTTTGATTTATTACAATCTCATAACGAACTAGATCTGAGATACTGAAAACCCCATATTCATTTTAAATGTTCACCTTGTGTTACTCATTTTGGATAAAACATTGTGTCCTTTTGTGACAAAGTAACTTCCTCTTCCATGGGCTGGATCCCGGGCTGGCAGGAAGAAGGAGAGATGGAAAGATCAATGTCTGGGTCAACAAAAAGATGACTCTGGAATTAGCCAAGCTTGCAGACAGGCAGCCCCTTCTTGGATTTCATTATTTGGCGACACATCGTTGTCTAGTTCTGTCACTCCTGTGATTGTTGATGTAGAATTATAAAAAGATGGGCAGATGAAGGTGCTACCGAGGACAGAGGTATTACGGAATGACCTCAAATGATGGCAGCAATTTCCATTCAGAGGTTTCAGAATTACCACATGGTGTGATCCCGGAAATAAGAGACAGTTGCAAAAGTGAGATGGTTTAACTGCTGTTACACTCACCAAAGGTTCTCAGTACAGGACTTCAGTTGTCACCCTAGGGGGAGATACGGTTCCAGCATAGCCGCCTTTTGACATGCTGTAGAAACTGTTTACTTCTCTTTTCCTTCCTTTGTGTCTCAAAGCTCACAAATTCCACAGAGACTCAAGAAAGAATGCTTAAAATGAAAGTAAATATTTTCACACATGTGGACCTTTGGGGAAAAAAAGCAATAATACCCTGTTCAGCTGCTACTATACTCGTAGTGTTCTAAACTGTTTAATGTAAGTCCAGCGTTTGATTAGTTCAAAATACCCCCATCTGGGGTGCTAAAAGAACATTGAATTGTTATATTGCAAAAGGCAAAAAAATCTCTACTTTGAAAATTCTGAAATATACTGATTTATTTATTTTTGATGGAGCTCATAATTGTGAAGATAAACTATCTTTAAACATGTTCAAGACTTTTCCGCAGTGCTGGCTTGATTGCCAAGTGTTTGGGTCCAGGCAAGCCCCATTGGTCAATGAAAATTTTAGTAATAAAATCAAGCCCCATATGATATCCAAAGGTGAAGATTGCCAACATCTAGAAAGGTTAATGGGCTGCTTTGATAACCATTAAGGGAGCAAATAGGCAGTTAGGAGAAAATAAAATAGAAAGGAGTTCTCAGGTGGTACAACTGGATAAGGATCCAGCATTGTCACTACTATGGCTCAGGTCTCTTCTGTGGCACAGGTTCGATCCCTGGCCCCAGAACTTCAACATGCCACTATAGTAAGTTGCCTCAGTAGAGAATGTGTAAGGTTGAGTTTGTGGGTAGCAGTGCTTCTGCAGAACTTGCACTGGAGTAACGGGTTCATATCGGAGCCCCCAGTTTTAGGAAGGACATTGAAAAATAGCTGTTAATTCCTTGGAATGTAGCTAGCCTAATGAGGAGGTTGGGAAAAAAACAGGGAAACTAGATATGTTTGCAGTGGAGAGGAGATATAGAAGGGCCATGATAGCTTTCCACTCATGGGGGAAGTCACGGCAGACAAGAGAAGGGAGCCTGGGTCTGTGTCGCTCCAGATGAAAGAACTAGAAACCCTAGCCTGCACTGGAGGGACTAAGTTTTCAGCTCCACCCAAGAAGTCATCCCTTAAGAGCACTGCAGGCGCTCCCTCTTAAGGAATGAGGAGAAACAGTAGGCAGTAGATAATGGGTAGCCAAAGACACTGTGGAAGTGACTCTTGGATTGAGTGAAAGAGTGTAACTGATTCAGCAATCCCACTCCTGGGCATATGTCCAGAGAAAACTGTAATTCCAAAAGATACGTGCACCCCAATGTTCATTGCAGCACTATTTATAATAGCCAAGGCATGGAAACAACCTAAATGTCCATCGACAGATGAATGGATAAGGAAGATATGGTTCATACATACAATGGAATACTACTCAGCCATAGAAATGAACAAACTAATGCCATTTGCAGCAACATGGATGGACCTAGAGATTATCATACTAAGTGATCTAAGTGAAACAGAGAAAGACAAATATATGAGATCATTTATATATGGAGTATTATAAAAATAATACAAAGGAAACTATTTATAAAACAGAAACAAATTCACAGATTTCAAAATCAAACTGTGGTTACCATAGGGGAGACTATGGCAGGGAGGGATCAGTTAGGAGGACGGGAATAACATATACACACTCCTGAATATAAAATAGATAATTAACTATATGGAAAGGAAGAATGGATATATATTTTTCTCCAAACCGATTCACTTTGCTGTACACTTGAAACTAGTGCATCATTGCTGTCAACTGTAACTGCAATAAAATTTAAAAAAAAAAAAATGAACAGGAGTTCCCATCGTGGCGCAGCCGAAACAAATCCGTCTAGGAATCATGAGGTTGTGGGTTCGATCCCTGGCCTCTCTGTGTGCTAAGGATCTGGCGTTGCCCTGAGCTGTTGTGTAGGTGGCAGACAGGGCTTGGATCTGGTGTTGCTATGGCTCTGGTGTAGGCCGGCATTTATAGCTCTGGTTAGACCCCTAGCCTGGGAACCTCCATATGCTGTGGGTGCAGCCCTAAAAAAAAAAAAAGCAAAGTAGAGCTGTTCATTCGTGTAGCGTTTTTTAAAGTTTGCAGTGGATCTTAATGTGCGCCGTTATATCTGATTTCAAAACAACCCTATGAATAAGATAGGACAGGTGAAATTATTTCATTGCCCAAATGAGTAAACTGAAGCAAAGAAATACTAAATATATCTTGGAAATTTTCACATAAATAATAATTTATGAATATGAGTCTCAAAACTAGGTTTTGGATCCTTGGTGTAGTTTATTTTCTTAGCTAGTCAATCTCACAGGAACAGCTAAAAACTCTAAATATTTTTTAATACTTATTTTTAAACTTCGGCTTTACTTTTTGCATAGAAAATAATATCTTTCATTATCAAACATCATCTCTTTTGAAGGTCAGATATTTTGGGACCTTTCTGGACTCTGGATTTCCACAAGAATATATCATGATTTTTGAGATCCAGTACTCCAGTGGACTTTCACTGTCAGAATTTCCGCTTTTGGCCTTGAAATCAAGCCCTGTTTTTAATTCCTAACACTATCCCGTTAACCACAGTGGTGTCACTAGAACAAAACAAAGCAAATCTTAGCAGAGCTTTTAAAAGGCAGCCAGAAACATTGTGTAAAGTGAAACTGCCATTGACACCTTGGGAGTATTTGAAATCTATGATTCCAAATGGGTCAGCGAAAGATGAGGAGACCTTTTTTTTTGTAAGCTGAGTATATTGTCCAGGGCTCACCCTTGGCAAAACTTGAGCCAAATAACCAGTGACCACTTGTCATCATGGAGTAATTCTTTACAAGTGGACAATGAACTGTGCCAATCCATTGTTAAACAGATATTACAGGGAGAGCAAACTTTGTACTAATCTGCTTTCGGATGTCTTGGCTGTGACATTTTCTCCCTAATATCAGAGGACTGAAAAGGAAATGTTGTATAAAGATCAAATAGATATCTGCAGAACTGGATGACGTGAGAGGAGCCATCTGAGCCTTTCCTTTCCGATTCCCAAATAAATCATTTCCTGAAGAACGTTTACAATGAGGGAAAAGTAAAATCATCCTCATTAACATCATAAAAGTTGCTTCAGTGTTCTAAGTTAGGGAATAGTGATGGAAAATTCCAGGAACTTCTACTAGATGCCTACAGATAGGATCAGATTTTAAAAGGACACCCAGGGCTGATAGGAAACACCTCCCCAGAAAGTCTAGAAAACCATGTGACTTCTAAAGAAGACAAGAGAAATCATGGACCCTAGGACTAGTTTAAGGTGTAGAGATCATGATCTAGTTTGGGGATCAGGTACTGATACATATGTTTAAAAATATTCGTATGTGGGTAGCTTAGTAGTAATCATAGTAGCTGAAGATTTTTACTTAGATTTCTAGCCATTTATCTGTGTTCGCTCTTACTGATAAACAGTGGATTCCTTAAGTACTCAAATTCAGGTCCTTCTCTTGGACAGGAGAGTGGTTTTTTTGGTCCCTCTGTATTACTTCCGTTCTGTTTTATGTGGGTCTCTTTTTTTCCCCATGCTGTCTCTGCTGCCTACCCTTTTAAATGGTTAACTGCTCTCTAATTACTGTTCTTTTCCTCAACATTCTGTTTCTCAACCTGGTCCTCCCCATTACTGATTATATTTTCCAATCCCATTAATAGTCTGAGGGCCTTCCATATAAATACACACGGTCAGGTCACAAACCTCTCGGAACAGTGGCTCCTCAGGTCTAGCTGGTTCTTTCTAAGTGATGCTTCCCCACTATGCCAGGTGAAGTTACTGGCTTCCTTCATTTCTCATCCTCTGTCAGAGAGATGCTGCCAAAGTCCTTCTGTCCTACGTAGTAAGTGAGTGGGTTCTGCACTGCTATCATCAGACCCTCTAGCTATGTAGAAAATCCAAAAGAAATTCTGTTATGTGATTATGATGAAATTGCAGTATACAAGGTTATTATATGTATATAAAAACTTGACTTTCTTAAGTACCAGCAAAGAAAAAGTGGAATTTAATATTAAAAGCACAATGCCATTTATATTAGCACCTCTTTTCCAAAATGAAATACTTTCTTATGTATAGATCTAACAAAATACGTGCCAGACCTATGAGAAAATGTCAGAATTCTGATGATAAAAATCAAAAACCTAAATAAATAGCTTTATATATATATTTTTTTTCTCTTTCTGTATAACACAGGGAACTATATTCTAATCACTTGTGATGGAACATGATGGAGGATAATGTGAGAAAAAGAATGTATATATAACTGGGTCACTTTACTGTACAGTAGAAATTGACAGAACATTGTAAATCAACTATAAAACTTTTTTAAAGTTCTTATGTTTATTTAGTTTTTATATTTATTTAGATATCTCATATTCATGGATAAGATGACTCAATATTGTCAAGATATTAGTTCTTCCCAAATTGATCTGTAGATCCAATATTCCACTTAAAATCTCAGCAAATTATTCTGTAGATACTGAAAAATTGGTTCTAAAATTTATGTGGAGACCTAAAAGACCTAGAATAGTCAACACCCACTAAAGGAGGAGAATAAAGTAGTGAGGTGACACTACCCAACCTCAAGACTTACTATATAATGCTACAGTAATCAAGACAGCGTCTGAAACGATGTTTCTTTTTTTCTTACTCTTTTATAAGACTAAGACTCCAGACTCATCATGACTGGAAATTTTCTCATGGTGACTATTCAAAGGAGCCCAAATCACAATTTTCCAATGTACTACTTCCTTAGCTTTCTCTCCCTTGCTGACATATATTATCCTTCTGCTACACATCCATGTCTGACTTCCAAGTCAATGTCAACAGTATCGCTTTTGTTATTTGTGTGGTCCAGCTCTTTTGTGTCCATGTATTTGGCTGCATGGAAATCTTTAGCCTCACAGTGATGGCCTATGACAGGTGTGTGGCTATCTGCAAGTTTTTACGCTATACAACCATCATGCACTGAAAGGTCTGCTCCATGCTGATAATGACCTGCTGGTTGGGAGGGTTTGTGCATTCTTTTACCCACACCACCGTCACGGGACAACTGCCTTGTCATAGCAGCAACCTGATTAACCACTGCTTCTGTGACGTCCACCCTTTATTGAAGCTGTGACGCTCATTGTGGTGGCCCAAGAGCAGCATGATTTCACCGAGATGCTTGTGATTCTTGTGGACTCTTAAAAGAAAATTACATTATAATTTGCTTTCAGCTTCTTTGTTTATAATTGGACACTTGGAGTATCTTTTACTCAGTACTCAAAGATCTTTGGCCCTTAAGCTTTTGAATTTTTTTTTTTTTCGTTTTGAAATAAACCACATTCTGAATGGGGTCTCCTTAGAACCAGAACATTTTGTCCACAGTTGCTGATGGGCCACCATGGCGGCAACAAATGTCCTGCTTAGTTCAGTGGATGATATCACCACCACACATGTAATGTGTCAACTTATTCTTCAAATATTAAAGTGAAATAATATTTAAATAAAAAATTATCAAATAACCACTTTAGAATAATTTGGTTATTTGAATGCTTGTGAGGTTTAGAGGCCCAGATACGTTAATTCCCTGCTTGTCCCTTCTACTTATGCCAAAATTGAGATAAAGAATAGATTTTTAAAAAGTAATGCCCAGCGTATTCATTTTTAATTTTCCATAATAAATGCCCCTCATTTATTATTATTTGTACTCTCATTTGGAGGCTTAACTGGGGAAGAATCTTTCTCCAAGCTCATACAAGTCATTGGAAGAATTCATTTCGTTGTAGCTGTGTATCTGAGGAAACCAGCTTCTTGTTGGCTGTGCGTGGAATGCTTAGTTCCTAGAGGCTACCCATAGTCTCTGCGATAGGAACTTTCCTAGGATAGCTGCTCACTTCATCAAGCCAAGGAAGTCTTTAGAGTGAGTCAGCTAGCATGACAGCCTTATGTAAAGTAAGGCAATCATGGGAGTGACATCCCATCACCCCTGCCGTATACTATTGGCTAGAAGCAAGTCACAGGCTCCACTACAAAGGGACCGGATTACACAAAACCATGAACCCCAGGAGGGGGGGATTATGAGGTGCACTTTAGAGTCTTTGCACCTCAGGAGTGATTATGGTATCACCAGCGCCAAATTCAATGCCAAACACATTTTTTGCTGAATTAATTGACTTAAAAGATATCCTTGATATATACTCACCAAGACAAATAAATGACTTAAAAATTTAAACTTAGAAATCATTAAAGAATGATAAATGCATGATAAAGTATAGATATAATTGTGGCTTTGGAAAAACCACTAAAAATGAACATCTCCATTTTTTCGTTTTCTGTTTTCTTAGCAGCTAAAGATTAAAAACCATCTAAGGAGTACCTGATTAAAAATTTTGAGTATAAATTTGAGTGTAGTATATATTGGAATTTCAGTACGTTTAATGATTCAATGAAAATACATGTTCAATTATTAACTGAAAAACTCGTGGCACCAAATAGTGTTTACAATATTTACATTTTGTCTTTCTATAGATATAAACAGTATAAGGTTGGAAGTTATTTCTTGATGGTAAATTTCTGGTGATTCTTTCCCCCCAACATGATGCTTTCTCTGTATTTTCTAAGTTTTCTCTGAACATGTATTACTTACCATTTTTTTTCTCTCTTTTTTTGGCTGCCTCGTGGTGTATGGAGTTCCCGGGCCAAGGATAAGATCTGAGCCACACTTGTGACCTATGCCACAGCTGCAGCAACACTTTAACCCACTGTGCTGGGCCAGGCATTGAACCTCTGTCCTGGCACTGCAGAGATGCCACAGATCCTCTTGCGCCACGGTAGGAACTTGGAACATATTTTGCTTATAATCTTAAAAAATCATAGGTTTAAAATAAACCATGCCTATGATAATACCAGTAATGGTGTTTCTCTTTTCCAATCTGATCCATAAGTCTATATCACCTTGCTTGCATCTGGATTTAGTTATATGGCTGGTCAATACTAGATTGGTAAGTTTTCATAATAGGTTACACTAAGTTTTCATTATTTATCAGAAGTGATAAAAGCAGGCTAATTTTAAGAGCTACCTAAATTAAAATTAGACAGCATTTATGTGTTCAACTGATCAGATCTATTTGGGGCATGTGTTTTCCGTGATGAGATTCAAATGTAAGTTTCCTACATCGGCAATTTACTGATTAACCAATTAGAAGTTTTTTAAATCCACTATCTATAGCAAATAAGAGGAGTGATTGGAAATGCTGATTAATGTATGACATCTTCAGAAATAATCACTCTTTATTCTGCTGCGTCCCTTTCGGCAATACTGTAGAGAATTTCTGAAGAGCAAATCTCAAGTTACACCACCCTCAGACAGTCTTAGGTACGATGCTGATGCCCAGCTTTTATTGCATTGTCAGACAGTAACCGTTACACTGTCTGAGAACATTTTGAACTTGCTCTGGAGCCTTTAGAGAGCTTTCTGTGCAGACACCATTTATTGGGTTTTCTTTGGTAAGGCTTGGTTTAGCTAATTTTCAAACCACAAGGAAGGAGGAATTTTTAGTAATAATGCAATATAAATGGCATGACTTATGTTCCCTATTTCAATACGGTAGGAACTAGGCGTAGGTCAGGCCAGCCCCGTCCTTGGATCCCTCAAATATCTTGAACTGCTGCTCAAATGTGTTGGGTTTGGCACAAGCTACAAGACCCTGGGCCAGGCACTGTTTCCTCTTTGATTTTTAAGCCCCTGTGTATTTCAAGGGAAACTTAATCCATATGTTTCTGATTCATTTACACTTAACTCATCAAAATGTTGTCTTGAAGGAGCTATTTGATATCCAACAAATCTTTGGAGCCCTTTTCTAGAGAACTTTGAAAATCTTTATTTTGATCCCCGTAGAACAGAAAGTTAGAGTCACTCTTTTGGTGTGTGTGTGTGTGCATGCGTGTGCTCCCACCAGCAAATTCAGCCACCCTAAGGCATGAGTTCAGTCTAAAGCTAACAAATAAGATGTCAGCCTGGAATTTTAACATGGTCTAATGTCCTACCTACTAATTAGAGCCTCTTGGGCGGGGGGAGGGAAAGATTCTCACTCAGATCTAAACTAGTCTCGAATCCATGAAAATGTTCACCATCTGTTAACAATATAGGACCTAGCTGAGGCTGACAGTCATTGCCCGGTTCTTGGGTTCCAATCCACACTGAACTATTTAGAATTGTTTTATTGTTAACATGGGTTCTTTTCAAAAGCCTCTAATGTCTTGGTTAACATTTTCTTCCCTGACCTTAGAGCAGGATGAAGAAATGAAACTGCCAGAGTTTGATAGTTATCTTGCCAATATCCTGGGTTAAGACTGCTTAACTAGCTTAATTTATACCCTTAGAATCGACCAGATTGTTGGTTTTAAATTCTCTTTCACTAAACCCTTTCGCTGTTCATGGAAGTGGTTCATTTTTCCTTTTTCCAAAAATACGCAGTATGACAAGTTGAGATGGTATTTTCTGCCATTCAAATCAGCAAAAGGGAGGCTGATGTCAGAAAGGAAAAAGCACTTATGTTACTGACTATCTCCTAAGTGACAAGCACTTTATGGATTTATTCATTTAATATTCAGAAAGATTTTATTAAGAACCCATTAAGTCGCAGTGTTGCAGGGACTGTGATAAATGGAGGGGAAAAGAGATGAATGAGATGAAGATCTCTGTGTATCAGGGGCCAGTGAGATGGATGGAGTTGCTGATAATCACGGTGTAAAGGGAAATAGAAAGAGTGACATCGCCTTGTTCCCGGATGCTAACCTTGCCTGAGATCCTGTGGCAAGGACTTTATAAGCACCATCTCAGCGGATCCTTACAAGACCACTTTGCAAAAATGAGAAAGTTGGCTACCCCAGCCTTTGGGGGTGGGCCCTGTGAGCCTAGAGCTTGGACTCTTAGCCTTCATAATATGTGGCTGCTATTCTCATATCTTTTATTGGATCAGCTTATTAAACCAGCCACCGTACTGGTCCATCTTTACTCAGGATACTTATGTTTTCTCATCATCTTTCATTTATCTGTGAGTTAAGAGAGTTAGTTCCCAATAGGTTCAAAAGGCTGAGATTCAAAGGCTAAGGCACTAATTCAAAGTCACCTAGCTAGAGGGTGGCAGAGTCAAGATCCTAACCCACCTTCTGTCCGGCTATAAAGCTGGAAAACGTTTCCCGCCACATCGTGCTTGCATCCCACATGATGCAAACTCAAATCACCTTCAAATGCATTAATTTTGCTCTCGAAAGGCATGACTTCAAGCCAGAACTGGCTGGTAAACATACCCTCCCTTTGGCTAGCCTGTTTCACAATTCGCAAAATAAAAGACAAGCTGTTGCAAACATTTTCATCTTTTGTTTTCATTTGGTTCACTTGCCAAGACCTCAAGAGGGACTCGCTCAGCGCTTCTAAGGACCCGTTCTCTCTGTGGCTGTTAGTCATCTGTCTGGTGTCCCTGGTCAGCCGTGTTTGGATGGGGAGGTGTCTTTTTTCGGTTCATTTCATTTTGCATTCCTATCACCTGAACACAGAACTTCCCAGAGTCCCTTGAGAAAATGCACCCTCGGTAAGTCTTGAGACCTCACGGAGGTTATTCAATAGCACAAGTGGAATTCTGCCTTTTGAGTAAGGACTGTGTCGGGGGGGAGTGGTAAGCTGAGGTACCTGAGCAAGGGTGATGACGAGCTCTGGGGACCTGCCCAGCGTTTCATCCCGTCCAGCCTCGAGTAATGCTAGAGTGCCTTGACATATTCCTGGCACAGCTCAGGGAGCCTTCCCCCCTACCTTGACATGCTTATGTGCAAATAAACGCGAGCGTTGCCCAAGTATAATAATCACAGAGAGTTCTGTGTAATGAGGAAAATTGCCTGTAAATATCTGACAGCTGATTTAGGCTCCATTTGAAGTGTATGAAAATCAACATGTTCCATGAACTTAGCCTTGCGTCAGCATCTCCTCGAGTAAAAGCTATTCTCTAGTTAGAGGCAAGGCACTTTTTTGGAAGCTTTGTTAACCACTTCAGGGCGCAGAGACCCCTGAAATGAAAATGTTAGCCAGAGACGTGGCATTCCAGAGGCAACCGCCAGGGCACCCTTTGAAGACAGCGTGCTGTCATTTCTGCGTTTACTCTGGGCCACAGGGTCGCTGATCAATTTGGAGACCTCTCAATAAAACTGGTAGGAATGAGTGAGGAATGAGTCAAAGGCAGCTTTTTTCCTCTCGCCTTCTTGTGAGACCTTTACAGAATTCTGTAAGATTCCAGAAGAAGGAGAGAGGAAATCGCTCCATTTCTTGCCCCATCCCCTCTCCCCACCACTGTGCAGACACTCCTTCATGCCTCGCTCTGACCTTCGTGAAAGAGCTGTACTTTCTGTACAGCATACCCCATCCATCTGTGTGCTCAGGTTCAAAACCTCTAAAAACAGGAAAAATAAAACAAAAAATGGAGTTCCCGTTGTGGCTCAGTGGTGATGAACCTAATTAGGATCCATGAGGATGCGGGTTTGATCCCTGGCCGTGATCAGTGGGTTAAGGATCCAGCATTGCCATGAGCTGTGGTATAGGGCTCAGATGCGGTTCAGATCCCATGTTGCTGTGGCTGCGGCGTAGGTCGGCAGCTGCTGCTCTGATTGGACCCCTAGCGTAGAAACTTCCATATGCTGCAGGTTCCACCCTAAATAAAGAAAAAAGCAAAAGACAAAAAACCCCAAAACGTCTTGGGGACATTGTTTAAACCCTTCGTTCTTCACCACCTTCCACAGGAAAACAACAAAAGTTGGTCTCAGCCCTTCCCTTCCCTCCAGCTCTTCTTGCTCTTGCCTTATCTCTCCCTTTTCTTTCAGCCATACTTCTTGGAATGGTCTCAACCCTAAATGCTTTCTCTTCCCCGCACCCCCCCACCAGTCCCCACAGCTGAACTTGCAATGGATGCCACGAATCTCCTCCTCCCTGAATCCAAGGAAAGGTTTTCCTTTCTAGCTTTGTTTGCCATCCCGGTGGCACACCATCCTTCTGCCCATTCCCTGAGGAAGGTCTGGTTCTGTGACTTCTGTCACACATATTCTCCCCATTTCCCCCTCATCCTTCTAGCCACCCATTCCAGATTTCCTCTGTGGATCTGAATTCCCTTCTTAAGGCACCTCCATCATCGGGACACTTAATCACCTGCATGGTTGTGAAACATGCAGATTCCTGATCTTTCCCTCAGACTCATGCTGGGTACATGTGAACCTAAGCATTATGTGTACAACCAAATGTATATTTGGAAAGATAAACACACCCACACAGTTTTGGACGCTTGCCCAGGACCACGCTTTCTAAACATGCGCTCCAGCTGATTGAGGTACTTGTGACCTGAGGACCACAGTTTAACTAACTCTGCTTGAAAACTGATGCTCCTTAAGTTTGATCTTTGGTCCATAGTCCTCTTGGGAGTTCCTCTACATGCTGACCAATGACTTCATCTCCTACATAGCCACTGATATGTCTCCAGTCTTCATTTCCAACTTAGACGCCTCTTCCGCTCCCTCTCTCTCCTCTCTCTCTCTCTCTC
>PVHT021183645.1:1978572-2044859 GCA_004024745.2 Catagonus wagneri | reverse complement strand
TCTCTCTCTCTCTCTCTCTCTCTCTCTCTCTCTCCCTCTCTCTCTCTCTCTCTCTCCACCTCTCTTTCTTTTTGGATTTATAGATTCAGCTTCCTATGTGGTATTTCTTTTTTCTTTTTTTTGTCTTTTTGCCTTTATGTAGAGCCGCACCCGTGACATACAGAGGTTCCCAGGCTAGGGGTCTAACAGGAGCTGTAGCCGCCGGCCTACACCACAGCCACAGCAACGTGGGATCCGAGCTGCGTCTGCAACCTACACCACAGCTCACGGCAACGCTGGATCCTTAACCCACTGAGCAAGGCCAGGGATCGAACCCGCAACCTCACGGTTCTTAGTCGGATTCGTTAACCACTGAGCCACAAAGGGAACTCCTTATGTGGTATTTCTAAATGGATGTTACACAAGATACTGAAACTTAACATAACCAAAACTGATCTCATTGCCTCTCAACCCGAACAATCAAAATAAGCAAAATGAAAAACACACATGTACAAGCAAACAGAACCAAAGACTGTGTTCCTAACTTGATTAATGTCATCAGTCAATGACTCTCTCCACCCTATGACCTGATGACCCCAGCCTGGAGCCCCTCACTCCCGCACCCAGTGGGATTTCCCTCTTGATTCTATTTCTGTTAACTATTTTTTATATTATTATTTATTTTTTTAAATATAATGATTTTGGAGTTCCCATCGTGGCTCAGTGGTTAACAAATCCGACTAGGAACCGTTGCGGGTTAGATTCCTGGCCTTGCTCAGTGGATTAAGGATCCAGTGTTGCGGTGAGCTGTGGTGTAGGTTGCAGCTCGGATCCCTCATTGCTCTGGCTCTGGTGTAGACCGGTGGCTATTGCTCCGATTAGAACCCTAGCCTGGGACCCTCCATGTGCTGCGGGTGCGGCCCTAGGAAAAGGCAAAAAGACTCCAAAAAATGACTTTTATTTTTCCGTCATAGATGGATTACAGTTTTCTGTCAATTTTTCCACCGCACAGCATGATGACCTGGTTAAGCATACATATATGGATTCATCACAAGTGATTAGGCATAGTTTCCAGTGCTATACAGCAGGATCTCCTTACTTTTCCATCCCAAAGGCAATAGTCTACATCTAAAACCCCAGACTCCCAGACCATCCCACTCCCTCCCCCTCCTCCTTGGCATCCACAAGTGTGTTCTCCAAGTCTGTGATTTTCTCTTCTGTGGAAAGGTTCATTTGTGCAATGTATTAGATTCCAGATACAAATGATACCATATGGTATTTGTCTTTCTCTTTCTGACTTATTTCACTCAGTATGAGAGTCCCTAATTCCATCCATGTTGCTGCAGATGGCATTATTTTATTCTTTTTTATGGCTGAGTAGTATTCCGTTGTGTATATGTACCACATCTTCCTAATCCAATCATCTGTCGATGGACATTTGGGTTGTTTCCACATCTTGGCTATTGTGAATAGCGCTGCAATGAACGTGTGTGTGCATGTGTCTTTTTCAAGGAATCAGCCTCCTTTGCTAGTGCATTAATACGTCATTACCAGGTAATTATATGTTTGCAATGTTCTCCCCATTGCTTTCTCTGCCTTGGACTTCAATCCACCCTTCTCATACCCATCAAAGTGACCTTTCTAAGGGGACATCAGGGAGTTCCCATTGTGGCTCAGTGGAAATGAACCTAGTATCCATGAGGATGTGGGTTCAATCCCTGGCCCCACTCAGTGGGTTAAGGATCTGGCGTTGCCTTGCGCTGTAGTGTAGGTTTCAGATGTGGCTTGGATCTGGCATTGCTGTGGCTGTGGCGTACCTGCAGCTCTGATTTAACCCCTAGCCTGGGAACTTCCATATGCTGCACCTGTGGCCCTAAAAATAAATACAGTAAAATAATTTTAAAAAAATTTTAGGAGTTCCCGTTGTGGCACAGCGGTTAACGAATCCAACTAGGAACCATGAGGTTGCGGGTTTGATCCCCGGCCTTACTCAGGGGGTTAACGATCCGGCGTTGCCGTGAGCTGTGGTGTAGGTCGCAGATGCGGCTCAGATCTGGCATTGCTGGGGCTGTGGTGTAGGCCGGCGGCTACAGCTCCGATTAGACCCTTAGCCTGGGTACGGCCCTAAAATGACAAAAGACAAAAAAAAAAGTTAAAAGAGGGAAATCAGATCATGTCATACATTTACTAAAACAGAAGCTCCTGCCAGTTGCTGTCAGAATTTCTTAGGCTCCTGGGGCCCTTTCTCATGCAGCCTTGTCCTAGTTTGCTTTTCTCCCAACCTCATCACGAACACCAAGTCTTAAAACTTGCAGTTCCTTTAGGGCAGTCTCCTGCTTTCCTGCTTTCTTACGCATAGTTCCCTTAAGCTAGAATGGCATTTTCTACTATTTTCCCTCAGGCTCTCTCCTGGTAAATAATAGTAGGAAGAGGAAGAGGGAGAAGAAGAAGATTTAATGATGCTTATTGAGTGCAAACCAATGTTCTGTACATATACACACCTTATTTAACCCTCACAATGTTTGAGTTAAAAACTACTATAATCCTGTTTTTACACAAGGAAATGTATCACTGAGAAGTTAGTTAATTTGCCTATCACATGATGAATAAATGCTGGAACAAGAATGCAAACCGCAGTGGATGAATCTAGAACCCATGCACCTAGCCATGACCTAGATTCCTGATCATTTCCTCTAGGGCTATTCTCCCTGTGGCTCTCCTGCCTCCGTCCCACACTGCCTCTCTCTGTCACATCTGCTCCTGGGACACTGCTCTTAGCAACTGACCAACCCACCTTCCCCCAACCGGGACTCCGACTTCCTTCAAAGCAGAGCCTCTGCCATTTATTTTTGTTCCCCCCAGAGTCGAACACAGTTCACGTGCATAATAGAGACTTAAACCTGTGGGGGTAGGAGGGATACCTTAGGAGTTTGGGATTCACTACTGTACATAAAATACGTACCCAACAAGGACCCACTGCAGGGCCCAGGGACCTCTACTCAATATCTCGTCGTAACTTTATTAAGGGAAAGAATCTGAGAAAGAATAGGTTTTCTGGATCGCTTTGCTGTACACCTGAGGCTAACACCACACGATAAATCAACTATACTTCAATAAATAAATACCATTTTTAAATTAAATATATATATATGGGGGGGAGACTACGACTGAAAAATACGATGAAGAAAGACAGGAGAGAAAGAATTTTGAGAGAAACTCATTCGTCGTCACACCCGCTCAGTGCTGCCCACAATACTGGGCACAAGGTTGCCTTGAAAAGACGTGCTGAGTGGAGTAGGAATGAACACAAGTCTCGTGAATTCTTGGAACAGGCTGATGCTGAGACGTGGACTTTGAATCAAGGAGCTGAAAGCTAGGTCCTCCCTAAGGAGAGAGAGGAAGGGAGGAGCGAGGCCCCATGCCTTAATTATCTTCCCACCTTCACAGTATTTCTCGTAAAGCTTCACACAATATCTCCCCAAGCAACTGGAAACAACTGTTAAATATCATTGTACTTACATTTAAATTAACTAGATTAACTGCACACAAATATTCTTTTCAGTGGGAATTCTTTAATTCAGTCATTCATTCAAACATGATTTTAGGTATAGGGGGTAGTTACTTTCGCATAAAACCACTCCCACAATGGACATAGGAGTCTAGCCTTAAAGTTCCTTTTTTTTTTGGAAGTTCTCAGGCTAGGGGTTGAATCGGAGCTGCAGCTGCTGGCCTATGCCACAGCTCACAGCAACACTGGATCCAAACTGTGTCTGCAGTCTACACCACAGCTCACGGCAATGCTGGACCCTGAACCCACTGAGCGAGGCCAGGGATTAAACCTGCATCCTCATGGATTCGTTCCTCATGGATGCATTACCACTGAGCCACAATGGGAACTCCTAGTCTTAAAATTCTAAACAGATAGATATCCTTGTTCTCTTCTACCAAAAGCGTGATGTTTTTTCATGCTGAAGCTCTGTCCTTTCATCATGTAATTTTTGATTACCACTTCCTTTTTTAAGCATCTATTCTGTTAATTAAATCAGTCATCTATTTCCTCAACAAACACGTACATGGCCCCCTCTGTGCTAAGCATTAGGAATGAATTGCTGAGCAAAGGAGGTTTGATACCCTCAGAGGGTTCCCACTTTGTGATCTATAGGGGGAAGACCAAAATATTAAACAGTCAATAAATAAATATCTAAATGTTTATAATTTAAAGCCAAGGAAGTGTATAACGGAGACATCAGAGCTGACACCTAAACTTATTATCTATGTCATTCATTTGCCTTTAGAAGCAACTGTTGCCTTGAATAATCATTTACACTGGTTTGTGACCATCTACTTTTCTCAGTCTGATTGTGACGCAGCTCCAGGATGGAGCGGGGCCTTGGTTTCTCTGTTCCTGGTAGAGCAAGTGCATTAATAAGACTTTATAAGGAAGGTGATCTCTCAGTTGTTTCTGGAAAACAGGTAAGTTTGGCTAGCGAGCATGAAGGCTAAATGCATTCTGTGCTGAGAAAATAATATAAATAAGGACACAGAGACCTTACATCTAAGTGGGACAAGGTGAGTGGACTTTGGTCCACAGAGAAGAGTGATGTACGCCGGTTCCAAGTGTCATCATAGGATGCTCTGTGTGACCTTTCACAATCCTTCTGTCCACCATCATTTACCAGGCAGGTGCACAGGATCCAGGTGAGAATTCTGAGTGGCCCTGGGATCATGGAACCACCAGGACCTCTGAATAACCATGTGTTTTTGGACACACAATTAGACTATCATGTGAGCAAAAGCTAAATCTTTTGTTAGGCAAAGAATTGAGAGTTGACGTTATTAATTTACAGTAGCATTTTTTGTATCCTGCCTAGCGTGAGGGACCTAACCCACTTTGGGTACCATATTCATGGATGGAGATGCGCTGTGAGGATCGGGTTTCATTTAAATAACAGTTTTAATACTATTAGCGGCCCTGCCAGGAGATGGATGAACAAATTTTAACACTGATGACTGAAGATGGTTGCCAAGAATCTGCAAAGCAGAGATATGACGTCCACAATGATGACTGCGACTCTAGCAAAGTGTTTTTAACAAGTTAGTGCCCAATAAATATCCCTGGCGGAGAGGAGTGTGGAGGATCTTCTCAACAAAAGTTCCGATGGAATAATGAAGTGTTACAGGGATGGGAATGCAAATACCAGTCATTAGGCATAGTCAGCAGAAAGGCCACCTGATAGCAGGGCCAGAGTTTACCTCAGCAGCAAAATTTTTTTTTTGCCAAAATTCACTCTTAGTCTTTGGCCAGCTCTCACACAGTTAAGGTCCTTAGTCCCTAGTGTAGACAAGAAGCTTCATAAATGAATTGAAGCATGAGTATAAAATAGAATGGGCTTGGACATTTTCTCAGAGATCTGGGTTCAGCTCTATGGCAGAGAAACTTAATAAGAGTTCCTTAATAGAAAGACACAATAAGGAGGTTCCTGTTGTGGCTCAGTAGGTTAAGAACCCAACATAGTCTTGGTAAGAATGCAGGTTCAATCCCTGGCCACACTCAGTGGGTTAAGGATCCAGTGTTCCCACAAGCTGCAGGGTAGGTTGCAGATGCAGCTCCAGTCCAGTGTTGCCTTGGCTGTGGCATAGGCCTGCAGCTGCAGCTCCAATTCAACCCATAGCACAGGAACTTCCATAAAGCTCACATGTGGCTGTAAAAAGAAAAAGTAAAAAAAAAAAGCTAATAAGAAGACAAGAAGAGCAAAATAGGGCTTCCGGGACAGGTGCTGTGGCTCCCCGGTGTTCTCTGTGTCCCCACCTCCTTCTGCCCTCCTGCCCGTCATCCGTAGCATGTGGTTATCATCCACCTGCTTGGGGCTCCATGTTTGCACAACAGCTGTGCCATGGCCAGCTTTACACCTGCACTCCAGGTAGGAAAAAAAAGGAAAGAAATTTTTTAAAAATGAATGAATACCCTGTGGACACTCTAGCTGCCATGGACTCTGAGAAGTTGCATTTTATCTGAGCATGTTGCCTCACCAAATAAAATTGAGTCACTGTTATTCAAAAACATGACAACAATAGATATTGAGTAAACAACCAAGAGAGTCTGAGAGAGACCTAGTCACTCATTTATTGAGTGTGGGGATATAACGGCAGGCAAAACAGATGCAATCCCTGTTGGCAAGAGGCTTTTACTTCCGCGAAGCACATTAATTAATACAGAATAATTGTAATTCCTGTTGTGGTTCAGTGGGTTAAGAACCCAGTATAGTGTCCATGAGGATGCAGGTTTAATCCCTGGCCTCACTTGGTGGGTTAAGTATCCAGCGTTGCCACGAGCTGCAACATAGGTTGCAGATGTGGGCTCAGACCTGGTGTTACCGTGGCTTTGGTGCAGGCCGGCAGCTGCAGTTCTCTATCAACCCCTAGTCTGGGAACTTCCATATGCTGCAATTTCGGCCCTAAAAAGAAAGAAAAGAAAAGAAAAAAGAAGAATTTACTTAAATAAATGCCTCCAAAAAAGAATATGGTCTTAAAACTGTGTAGAGTAAAGCAGTCTCACCTAGAATGGATTATTAAAGAATGTTTCTAAGACAGAACAAATAAGTTGATATCTAAAAAAATGAATAAAGTTGGAATTTATGGCAAAGTATATTGGCTATGTATTCAGGTGTGTGTGTGTGTGTGTGTGTGTGTGTGTGTATGGAAAACTTTCCAGAGAAAGGGAGGGGTATGTGAAAATCTTCCTTTATGAGAAAAAGAGAATGGCAAATCTAAAAAATGAAATAAATACACACACACACACACGCACGCACGCACACACGCATGCACACACACGCACATATAGAAAGAGAGAGAGGGAGAGTGCTATAGGTCAAAGAAGACGTGGAGAAAGGAATGAGAAGGTGTTGTAAGGCCTTACAAGAGAAACAATCTAGAGAAATGAAGCATGGTCGTATTTGTACAGTGAAAGATCACTCTGCCTGCAGCGTAAAGGGTCAACAGGATAGGTCAATGTCTGATAATGAGCAGTCATGGGGTCCAGGTGAGAAAAATGTTGGCTTGGACCTAAGGTGCTGGCTGATGATAGAGAGATATTATAGAGCTGTATAAGATGTCAGGAGGCCACATGAGTGGAACTTGTTGATAAATTAGAAAAGAAAACTTCAAAAGAAAATGATCAGTACTGTAGAAGATAGTTCATCCAAAGGGAGGTGTTTTTTTTTTTAAAAGAAGAAAAGGATTCAGAAAACAAGAAAGAGCTCTTGGAACTTGAAAATATGATGACAGACATTAAAACATCAAAGGAAGTATGGCAGATAAAGTTGAGAAAATCTTTAAGAAATTAAAACAAAAAGAGAGAAACCAGAAGAAAAAAGAAGAAAAGAAATTGAGGTCGTGGTGGTTAATTTCAGGTGTCGACTTAACTGGATCACAGGATGCCCGGACATTTGGTCATGTATTTTTTGTGGTGTGTCTACAGGGGTATTTCTTTTCTTTTCCTTTTCTTAGGGTTGCAGCATATGGAGGTTCCCAGGCTAGGGTTCGAATCAGAGCTGCAGCCGCCGGCCTATACCACAGCCACAGCAACTTGGGATCTGAGCCATGTCTGCGACCTACACTAGAGCTCATAGCAACGCCAGATCCTAATCCACTGAGCGAGGCCAGGGATCGAACCTGCATCCTCCTGGATGCTAGTCAGATTCGTTTCCACTGAGCCATGATGAGAACTCCTGCAAGAGTATTTCTGAGTGAGGGTAACACTGAATTTGCAGGCTGAGTAAAGTACATTGTCCTCCATAATGTGGATGATACTCATCTAAGCAATTAAACACCTGAATAGAAGCCAAGTAAGAGAGAATTCCTTCTGCATGACTGCTTTGAGCTGGGACACTGGTATTTTCATGCCTTCAGATGCCAAAGGAAATATCACCTCTTCTTGGGTTTTGAGCCTACTGGCTTTTGGACTAAAACTTACACCATCAGCTCTCACGTGTCTCAAGCTTGCCAAATGCAGAACCTGGAACTTCTCAGCCTCCATAATCACTTAAAGCCAGTTCCTTATTATATATGTGCATGCGTGTGTGTCCAAATATATACACATCCTTATCATCCTATTGGTTCTGTTTCTCTGGAGAATGCTGACTAATATAGAATCCATAGTTGCCTCCTCTGAACCACAAGAGTTCCAAAAAAGAGAGAATATAAAAATATTGAGAAGAAATTGTCAAAGAAATAAGAAAAAATTCCCAGAAACCAAACATGAGTTTCTAAATTTAACGAATCAGAAGGTGCCCAACAAAATGAATGAAAATAGAACCACACTAAGACCTTTCAGGAAAGTTCAAAACACCAGGAATTAAGAGAAGATCTAAGCTTCCAGAGGAGGGGTGGAGGAGAGGAAAAGATAAGAAAAAAACAGGTCACACACAGGGAATCAGGAATCAAAATGACGCCAGACTTGTCAGCAGTTGCACACAAACTAGAACGCAGTGACTCCATGCCTCATAAATTCTGAAGGAACGGGTGGTGCTTTGTAGTACAACTTGACATTTAAAGTAGACTCAGAAAATATTTTTTAACTAAATAGATTGAAAAAAATATAACATTATTAGAATTAGGGACATGGATGTCATAGATGTCCTCAGCAAGAGCTGTTTCCCCAGTGTTGGGGCTAACGCTAGATTAGGAGTTGAGAGACGAGTGGGTGGTGAGGAAATGCAACCCACAAGGGAGGGTTAATTAATTCACTAGTGAGTATGAGAAAAAGTCCTGAGCATGTTTCATGCCAATAGAAATAATCCGGTTGAGAAGGGCAGTTGCACCTACTGGAGAATGTAGAAGTTACCGAGAATTATCCAAGTAGAATTCAGGTAGGGTCAGTGGCATTGGCCCCATCTAACATAGAAGAGGAGACATGGTGTCTGGAGCAGACCTTGATTGATTTCAGTTTGGGCAACTTGATAGGGTAGTTCTGTCAGACTACAGAAGGTTTGAAATATTCCTGCGGAAGGTGAGAGAGCTAGGAGATCAAGAAACCATGGGCTCACAGAGCAGATGGACATCTTTCTAAAGGCTTTGCTTCACTCTTCAACTTGGCCTATTGCCGTAAACCTAGAATTCTTTCACACTGACTTCTGTGAATGAGGTCTAAAGCCAGGGCCTCCTCTGAATAAAGAGGAAAAGAGCTACGTAAAAAGGTGGGACATTCCCTGTTTTGATTCATAAAAGACTGTCTGAGGTCATACAGCAAACTTTGAAAGAGAGAGAGCTTTTTCAGGGCAAGTACACGTCTCATATTTCAGTGTATTGAGCACCTACTATTCTGAAATGTAACTGCTCAATAAATTTACCTTGACTGAGTATAGAAATGAATGATTAGATGAACTTTTTTTTTTTAATTTTTGGGTGTCCTTTTTGGCAAAACCACAGGCTCTTTCTCACTTTGGATAATTGTACATTTGGCCAGGTTTTGCTAAAGCATGAGGTAAATTCAGAATTAGATATAAACACCTCTAGGAATTTAAGACAGAGATTTCCAGAATACAGAACTTGCAAAGAGAGATTCTTTTGTCCACCTTAAGTATATATAAGACACCGCATTGCTGTCCCAGAGTCATAACTGCTTATGTTTCATCCGGGTCATCTAGTTTCCAGTTAAACAGGGTAAAAAATATTTACTATAGTGGCTAACAATTTAGTGAGCAGAGTCATTTCCGGGTTTTAGGCAACAGACAAGACTAATGGCACAAATATTTAAATAGATAATTTATTTTTTTTAAATCACTCTAATCTTGATTTAGAATACATTCCTGATTACTCTATTGATTTGCTCCCATGTTGAAATTGGCCTGTATTTCCTCCCTCACTGAAAATATATTGGGTAGCAAAAAAAAAATCCAGTCTGGGAGTAGACATACGTTTTGAAATATATACTATAGGATTCCAAACTAATGTCCTCAATTAAGTAGTCGTGAAAGTCAAAGAATTCAGTTCATTTTTTCTCTCACCTCCAATGGTCTGTAGCACACTGTTGCTAAACATCTGAGCTGAAACAAGTCAGATTTTGGATTCCTTGTCATCAAGGGGAGTATCTTTCAAAGGGGATCCCTGAAATTGAGCGTGGTATGTGGGGTAGGGTAGGGATGAGAGGGAGAGAAGATGGACAGGCAAGAACGACACTGGATCCTTCCAACACCACAGAATGGGGAGAAGAGGCCAGAGGGTAACCACGGAAGGCCAGTGAAGACTGAGCAGAAATATGGTCCGGCATGGTGGCTCTTCGCCTGACACGGAACTACCAGTTAAATCTCATGAAAATTTCTCCTAGGATATTACAGTCGATGGTGGAAGGAGAGGGAAACTGGAGTTGCAGGGCCGGGCGTTGACATCAGAGTGAGGCTGGTGTTGGGAGAATGTGATGTGAGTGAGTGAAGACACAATGGGAGGGGCCGGCCTGATGGAACATGACTGTCCAATTACTGACTTTGGGGACTGTTCCATGGAATGCAAGACGGGTGGTCACAAGAAACCCAAACTAAAGAGAATCCAGACACGTTCCACAGAAGGAGAGGACCTGGCAAGCCTGAAACCCACGTTGTCACACTCACTCCCAGTCATGAATTACCCGCCAAGGAGCACGTCTGCGAGAGCAAAGACCCAGTTTCACCAAGGGTCGTGGGCTGAGGCTCTGTAGGAGATTCTTCTCTAAGCCTCTGAGCTTTCATGTTCTTCGCTTTATTTCTTGCCAGCCCAGGACTGAAGATGTGTTGAAGATGACTGTCTTGCTACGGAAAAGTGACTCTGTGAAGAGGAATTCACTTCTGTGGGCCAAACCCCAAAGGCCATTAATTTATACCATAAAACGGACAGCCAGAGAATGCAAGAAGTGGCACTGCTCTGCTCAGAAGCTTCTGGCAAGTGTAAACAAAAACCTTGGTTGTTGCTGGTGACTGCCTGTTTTTCACAATCTGACCAAGACTTAGGATGGAAATAATCAAGCAATGATGTCAGTGTCCCCATGGGTTGAAACATCTTTGCTAGCCTTTTCCACCCATCCCTTGGCTCTATCTATATAATGGGGTATAGCTTGATTCCTGAGAAAACAAGTGAGATGGGGCTCAAAGGCATTTGCACCTTGATGGATAAAGAATGGATTAAATATTTAATATACGTCTGTGTCTTCTTACTCTCTACTATGCTGCAAAAGCCCACACTTTGGTGGAGAATTTTCATAAATAATCCTTGCTTTGTGTCCCATGATCTCACAAAGGTCCTTCAGAGCCACCAATATGCTCATAAAACTTCAAGCCTGTGGCCCTGTGGTTTACTTCCCAGAGTTTTCTGCCCTGACTTATCATCATAGACAGTGGAGCCTGTATTTCAGAAACCTGAATTTTTTGGCTAATTCTCATGTGTCATTAGGAAGAAGATGGAAAAAGAGTCCTTGACTTTTAAGTAGAAATATAATTTTCTTCTTAATTTTCACACCAACCTAAAAAAAGATGACAACAGGGGAATATTCTTTTTCAAAAACTTTTATTGGAGTATAGTCGACTTACAACATTGTATTAGGTGTACAGCAAAGCGCATAAGTATATATATATATACATATATATGTACTTTTTTCCCATATAGGTCATTGCAAACTGTTGAGTAGATGTTCCTGTGTCTGGGTCATACTGTAAGTTCTTGTTAATCATCTACTCTACAGTGGAACACTCTTTTTTTTTTTTTTTTTTTTTTTGTCTTTTTGCCTTTACGTAGAGCCTCACCCGCAGCATATGGAGGTTCCCAGGCTAGGGGTCTAACAGGAGCTGTAGCTGCCAGCCTACACCACAGCCACAGCAACGCGGGATCCGAGCCGCGTCTGCAACCTACACCACAGTTCACCGCAACACCGGATCCTTAACCCACTGAGCAAGGCCAGGGATCGAACCTGCAACCTCATGGTTCCTAGTCGGATTCGTTAACCACTGAGCCAAGAAGGGAACACCCTACAGTGGAGTACTCTTTCAAGGGTTAGTATCCTAGAACCTAATAAGCATTTTAAAAGCCATCAAGGAGGACAACTTATTGCAATTGAATTTACTTAATGTTCAAAGATTGCCACTAGCTAATTTCAACTGCCTTGATGTTGTACTCTTCGGTGTGATAGCTTTTTGTAGGCACCTTCATGCAACTGCTAGAAGCAGGAAACATGCTAGACATGTGAGCAGATGTACACCCTTATCCCCCAAACAGAGCAAACTCGACCTGTCATAGTGTCACCAGATATCTCAGATTGCTCGGGTCAGTCCCACTTTCTCTCTGTCCTCCAGGGTGTCATGCAGCCGGACCCTCCCCCCAGCCTTTCCTCTCAAAGGTATCCAAGCTTAGATGGTAAATGATGTGGGCCCTCTCCATAGTCACAACATTAATTTTCTCCCTGATCTTCAAGTCCCCATGTTCTGGGAGAAGATTATCACAGTGCAACTCAACGTGGGCTGACCATGAGCTGTCCCAAATGCCTGAATACGATAGCATCCCCTCAGAGAGTCAGGAGAAAAAGATACCAACTCATTGTCAGGAAGAGAAAAGTTGTATCAATAATACAGGGTCCAAAAGGAAAAGCTTACCATGACGGGCAATGAGTCAGCATCTTACCCCGAGAGCATTCAAGCAGGAGACCATCAATGGTGGTGCCGTGGAGGAATGCTCTGCCGTGGTTGCAGGGTTAGTGTCACCTCATTGGCTACCCAGCTATTTTAAGCTCCTAAAAATCCCTTGGAGAGCTTGAATAACCAGGCTTCACGCGCAGAGACTCTGCTTCATTGAGCTAACATGGGGCCCGGGAATATGCGTTTTCCCACAATTCTTGTCAAAATAAAATAAAACATGGAAAAGGTTTTAAAATATAAGGAAGTTAAAATGGCCTGAAATATCATCGACCATCAACATTCAGGAGCCACCCTGTTATACAGGGCTGCGTATGAATCCCTCACCTATGAATCATCTTCCATCAACTGAGTCACACCAGAGAAGTGGTTTTACTGTCAGGGATGTTAATATACGTAGGTTTCACTTCTCCCCTTTCCACCTGAGTGTAGTCAGCATTGTCACTCTGATATATACTCTTTTATAAATCTGTATCCATGTCATCGTATACAAAAGTACATACACACAAATACACACACACACACACACACACACACACACACACACACACACACATATATGTATAAATGATGGGTTTGTCTTTATTTTTCAAACTGGAATCATTTTATACACACATCCTGGCTTCTTTTTTCCCCCCACTTATTCATGGAAAGTTGCCAAATCAGCTAGTATTGATCTCATTCATTCATTTTATTTAATATCTTGAAAAAGTCCTCTTGTATGAATATACCCAAATTACTTATTTATCTTCCTGTTTTGAGCACTAACTTCGAAGTTTTTTGGCATGACCCATGATGCTGCAAATAATGGCTCTGTAACTAATATTTTTAATCTGCTTTCGTTTCTATGGAATAGAGTCCCAAGGTTGTAATTCTTGGATCAAAGACTACGTGTGCTTTTTTTTTCCCCCCAGATTGTTTTATCAACTATCAGTGTATGAATGGACCCCTTTCTTCGCATCCCAACCAGTACTAGGGGTTCCCATTCTTTTTATAGTTGCCAGTTCTGTAGGTGAGAAGTGGTGTCTTAGGGATAATTTTCCGTTTTTCCCTGACCTGCAAAGAAGTTGAGCATCTTTTCATGTTTATTGGCCTTTAGATTTGCCATTTGTAAAGAGCTTATTTATATTCCTTGCTCACTTTTGGGTTGTTTGTAAGAGATCTTTGTGTATTCTAGACATAAATCCTTTATCTGCCATAGGTGTTGAAAATATTTTTCTCAGTTTACAGTTTATATTTTAATTTTGTTTATGGTTTCTTTTAAAATTTATTTATATTTAGCTATGTTTATCTTTTTTAAAAAATGGATTCTTGGTTTGCTCTCTTAGTCATAACTCGGCAGTGAGTTTTGTCACCGTAATGGACAGCCATTAGTCTAGATGATCTCAAAGTTCCCTTCATAGTCTTAGTTTTATGATGGTAAGTCTGAGACACCACAGAGTTTTTCCATCTCTCCAATTCAAGTGCCGTGGCATGAGATTTTGCTGTCAGATGTTAAGGTAGATAATGAGAATCTAATGAGAACAGACTCAACTCAGGAATAAGCAGGATATCTGTAAAACTTTAATACAACTTACAGAGTCTAGTTACGTGCCATATTATCAGAATTCTGTGAGAATACTGACCTATAGAGTTGCCCTACTTTCTTGATGGTGTGCATGACACAGCACTCTTTTCTAGCACTTTCTTCAGGCTGGCCAGGGCCATGTTGGCAACAAAAGAGGTGGGGTTACTTTGGCTCACAATCCCCAATACTCAGCAGAGAGGGTGTTTAGCTCAAAAGGAAAGTCTGATGTGAATGAAAAACCAGCAAATGGAATCCTAGTTCTGGACCTTTTTTTTTTTTTTTTTTTTCTTAAAGAATCCTAAAAGGTATTACTTGCCAGATTTTCATCTCTGGCAGAAAACATGTGGGGCTTAATTGATTCCTGCAAAATCTCTTAAGCTGATGAAAGGGATATGTCTCAGAGAAACTCACTTGTTGGCTGTTTGACATGCATGTGCATGCACAAACACAGGGACACCTCCCAGCCCTGAGACTTCACAGCCAGGCTCCCGAGCTTGCGGATGTACTAAACCAAGGATGAGTCATCAGTTTTCCAGACCCCCGTCCCTCAGGGTAATGGAGATAGCAGTTGGCCACCTCCTTGGCTGTCTATCTCACCCATCCTCAAAGTGATCTGTTTACTTTAACAAGTGCAGTGAAATCGAAAAGCAAGACCCTTCTGCTAAAGTTATTTAGTGGTTTGCTTTGGGAACCTGATTTTTCTCCCTCTCCCTCCCCTCCCTTTTGTTTAAAGTGGGAATTTGGCTACGGGGATTTATACAGGGTTGAAGGCATTCTAAACACGGCATCAATGTCTGCTCCAGTGGATAAACTTGTACCTGATTTCTTCCTGTATCTAAGCCGGTGTCTTCTACAAAGGGGTGGTGAGAGCTCGCTCTGTTGAAGGTGACACAGTGTCAGTGATCCTGGATACAGAAGAGTTTCTTCCCATCCTGGAATAGTCCAAACACCTGCCTCGCTTGCTTTCCCAGGGAAGCAGTTAAGTGTTGCCTTAGGAATTCACAACCCCGCACAGATAGAAGCCACTGCAGCCTTGGGATCCCCAGCCTTAGCTGGGTCTATGGTCCTTCTCAGCAGTCCTCTTCCAGGTTCAACTTCCTCTTTCATCCGCACGTCCCCCCTTTCCAGGGGTCCAGCGCTGTCCTCAGACTCCCCACCTACTTCTCTGACATGGACTTCTTCAGTATTGCGACCCCCTCACAAGTGATAAGCCAATCAATAACCCCATTTAACAGCTTCCTCAAGGAAGGAAGTGCCCCACCTCTCAACCAAAACCCTTCCCACCGCCTGTGCTCTGACTTCCCATCTCCTCTATGCCTGTAGCCTGTTGATTGATTTAACATGTTTCCCTTTGTCATATCTTGAATCTGTCCAGCCCCTTGTCATCCTTCCCCAAAGGCTGATAAACACGGCTCCTTCTGTCTCCCACTTGCAGGGACCCTCTCTTTTCCTCGAAAGAACAGGTTCTTCCAGCTACCTCCCTTTTATCTCCCCATCAGCGGCCCATCCCGTATTCATTTCTGTCCTGAGCAGAGTAATTTATATTTACTAATGAACTTCTGTCACATCTGAAAAGTACTTTGTTGGCCCTTATCTTGCTTGATCCATCTTGCATTCAATCATGAGATGCGCTTTTTTTTTTCTTTTCTTTTTTTCTAGGACATTGTTCTATCTCTTTGGGTTCCCTAGCTCCCTTAACCTTTTTTTTTTTTTTTTCACGATCCTGCCCAGACTCTTTTCTGCTTAATGTCTCTAAAGCATAGCCTCTCATAGAATTCTGCCTTCAGACTTGAATCCTCACAAGTTCTGTCTGGGTGATTTGATTCCGTACACAAGATTTCAGATGTTACTTGTATATGCCTGTTTTCCAAATGTGTGCTCCTTAGGGTTCTTCGGCGTTGCTACCCGGAAAGGAGTTCATTATTTCTTCTCTGGCCAAATCTACCTCTCCGTTTGTTTGTCTCACCTTGACCATTGGTGGTATAGCTTGCCTAGTTATCGCAAGAAGTATAATGGACAACTCGTGCTTTCTCACTCATCACCCTCCCATAGCCCTTGGTCTCCCCACTCGACCTCTGTTTTGTCACTACATCCAAACCTGCCACCCTGTTGCCACCTTGGTTAAGGGCAAGTTATCTATGGCTACCTCTTACAATACTCTCTGTAAATGACCTCTGCGTCCACCGTTAACCCCCTCTGAGCGTGTGCATCTCCCTGGATCGGATGACTGTCTCCTGAAATAGAGATATTATCCTGCGACCTCGCTGCTTAGAGACTCTCAGAGAACCCCGGCCCCACACGATCTACCTTCGAGGTAAAAGACTTAAGACAAGGTGGACTCCCTGCCACTCCCTGGCCTGTACCTTGTGCTTCAGCCACAGAGAGCTGCTGGGAGTCCCAACCTTCCATGGGGACTTTCTTCCTTCTGTGACTTTGAATGTGGTATTCTAAAATCTGAAATATCCTTTAATTTTTTTTTTTTGGCAGAGTGATTGCATGAATGCATATACATGCAATTGTATATTTATTTATGCAAAGCAGATTTATTTTTCCTTAAAGTCTTTGTTGTTTGTCTTATGGTAGGTGGAAATACTTCTGGACCTCTGGGCTCTTTAAAATCTAATCATACTTAGGGGTAAGTGACGATGGCTTCGAAGCAGATTTTTAAAGAAGGTTGCCAAAGATGTACAAGATGGTGAGTGATAGTGAGTCATTTAGAGTAGTTTTTTAAAATACTGACCATGCAATAAACCCATATTTCATTTCCTACTCCCCCCATCATCCTCTCTGTCCCCCTTTCAGTTTTTGACTTTCCTCTCCTTTTCTTTTCCTCTCCAGCTTTCCTCCTATCACCGCCCAGTCTTAGCTGGAAGATGTACTAGGTTTGTAAGTAAATTTAGCTGTTTCACATTTTCCAAATAAACTCCAGAAATTTTTTTCATGTATTGTCATGAAGAAATGCCCTTTAAAAATACTTTGCTCACTTGCACAATACCCCATCTTTAGCAACTGACAGTGTACCTTCCCTGCCTCTGCCGAATTTCCTCATCTTCCTTTGCCCACTCGGCCACCCCCACCACACAGCTCCTCATCCATCCTCCCAAGATGTAAAAAGGAAAGATTCCCAGCTCCTGACAAGAAGATCAGTGATTTGCCAGGCTCTAATTCTCCCTGTGAATGCAGGGCTTAGGACATTGCCTTGGGTGATACTTCCATTTAGCTTCCCTTGAAGCTGAGCCCAGGGAAGGTCCTATAGGACAGATGGACCAGCCTAGGAGTGGCTTAGAGCCAGAACAAATACCGGGAAGAGGGACAAAGCTTTGGCCTTTCTAAAATGGTAAACGGACTACAAGGAAAATCAGAAGAGCTAGGCAACTCATGTGCCCTGATTAGAAATGGTATAAGAGCTATTAGAGTGTTGCTCCTAAAATGCCAGGTGGTGGTCAGCATCACATGTGCTGTAGGATTTAACACTTGAGCTTCCTTGAAAAAAGGAACCAGCACTATCAGAGTAAGAGAGAAGCTGGGAGTTCCCGCTGTGGTGCTGTGGGTTAAGGATCAGGAGTTGCTGCAGCTGTGGTGTAGGTTGCAAGTGTGGCTCAGATTTGATCCCTGGTTTGGGAACTTCCATGGGCCATGTGTATGCCATAAAAAAAAAAAAAAAAAGAAGAAGAAGAAGAGAGAATTTAGAGGTGACTGCTAAACTCCTTCAGTGGGTCCCCATCATCTCTAGGATAAAGGCCAAGTTCTCATCCCTCCTCCCCCTGTCAGGTACCAGATCCTCACCACAGTGAATCACTGGCACATGACTCACCTCATACCTCTGGATCTTTGCACATACCTTTCCCAGTGTCTGGAATGTTCTACCAATGCCTATTCAACTTCCAAAACAATAGTTTTACCAGTGTTCTAGCAATGCCTATTCACCCTGCGAAACCATGCTCTTCTGGACTCTCCAGGTGAACTTTGGTCCTCCCTTCCCATGAACTTCACTTTGTTCCTAACTCCATAAAATAACATCAATGACCCTATGGTATGGTACTCATCTGACTGCCTTCAAATCTTCCCAGCCAGCCCACGTACTCATTAAGCCCAGGAATGTGTCTTTTCACCTAGTAGGCAAGTTTCCCATAAATATTTATTGAAAGAATGAACAAACAAGTGAATAAACAGTTTTCCTTGGGGATGGAGGGGAATCAATCATCCTCCATTTTGCACACAGCTCTCCTGTCTGTGTCACACAGGGGGTGTTCCATCGTGCTCCTGTCCTGGTGAGGGGTTTCCAGCTGGACTTGCCTGAGGCAAACCTGGGGTGTCATGACCGCCTTGACATCAAGCTTGCTATTGACACATAGGCTCTGGTAATTTACTTGTTCATCCCTAGGAGCAAGATTGATTTATGTCTTAAAGGGAAACTGCTGAAGGTCAAAGATTTGACCAGTGTGAGCACATCCCTAGATCACGGATTGGGCTGTATTTCACCTGCTGGAGGAAGTGAATTCCGATGGCTCCCAAATGGAGAATGGGAAAGTAGCCTACCTATTGAAAGTAGTATAGAAAATACTTACAGATGAGGAATCTTCATTTCTTACTTTCATGGGGAGACTGACTCTGGAAAATCTAGGAAAAAATTTTACTGAAAGGATATTATGTGTCTCCCAGGAATACTGGAAAAACAAAAAACAGCCTCAAAAAAACCTGGACACTAAGAAAGGACAGCCAGGCGCTGGGACTATATCAGGCCACTGAGGTGCTGTTGCTTCCTCTAAACACTGGCAGCTGCAGCTTGCACCATCTTCAGCCCGCACCATCTTCAACCTTGACCACTGACCCACACACTGACTGCTTCTGCTCCCGGAAACCGGAAGTGCTCCCTGAAACCAGAAGAGGCTGCTGCCTCCAGAACAGTTTCTGTACTGTTGCTCCCTCCAGATCCAAATTGGGAGGGGTGTGTCCAATTTGCACGTCCATATCCTAATTGCAAGGTGGAGTGAGAAACGTCATACTGCCTTGGCAGCTTCTATGGCAGGAGATAAATTCAGCTTCATAAATCAGGAAATCACTCACACAGAAGAGGGAAAGCCAAAACCATAACAAATAACCACTGCACCCCCCAAGCCTGTCCTCACATGTTAGTGATTTCATGAAGGAAGTAGGATTATTTCCTGTTTACATTTTTTAATGTCACCTCACATCATAAAAATAAGAAAACCCGGCCATTAAAAACTCTAAAAAGATTTTATGGAGCATACATTTCTATGAAGCGCAAGACGGGTTAGATTTAATCTTGCCAACTAAAACCTTATCAAAGAACGGAAATTAAATGTTTGTACAAAAAATTAGGAAATAAGTTGTTAATTATCATTTGAGTGGAACAACTTAGAGCAATAAGCCATCTTCTGGACGGGGATGGTCGGGGAAGACATAACATTGAGCTGGATTTCTAGTGTTGTTCCACTCTTATTTGACATCTGTCCACCTTACTTTGTGACTTTCAGATCTTTGTTAACATCAACCACCATGCTTGGAGTGTCCCTCCCTGACTTCTCGGCTAATCTGAACTCTAATAGATTTTTTTAAAGCTGAACTCCAGGAAAAGGCACGTGTATACGTGAGTTTGCACATGTGATAGGAAACAGACGTAGAAAGAGTTTTATGCAAAATAAACTCAATTGCAAGGGAAGGCTTCTGTGGTTTTGTTTTGTTGTCTACACTTGCAAGCAGGTTACAGCAAACCCAAAATTTTGAATCATTACCCAAATTATGATTCCACATCACCAGTGACTTACTGTGCCTTTTAAACTGGATTTCCTTAACCTCATGGCAACATATTTATTGTCTTCCCTGCCTTGCAACTTGTTAACAGAAGCTCCTGTCCTTAATCTTAAAAACTTTAAAGGACCTTGACTTACTCTGCCCACGTATTTGCTGGGACAATGAGTGGTCACATTCTACTCTCTTCCTCCATGCCTTCCCCCACCCCCTTTGCATTGCACATACACAATCCACGCTAGGCAGCTCACTGGTTTCTAGAGGCTTCCTTGACCCCAACCTTCCTTTTCTTGTACACACTTCACAGGGTTTCATAGGTTAACCTTCCCTAAATATTTATTTCCAAGCCTTGTTTTTCTGCTAAAGGAACCTACTGGCTTGCTATTTCCTGCCTAATTAGGCTGAATTCCTTTGCCATGCTTCTAGAGATTTTTCTATTATGAAATTACACAAAGTCTCCAGTGTCATAGAACTCTCCAAATGCCAGTTCTGATAGAGTTCTGCTGACCTCATCATGTTCTTGTTTAATTTTCCTTTCAGGATTAAGAGCACTTAAAGACCAAAAATCTAGCTTGTATCTCTTTTCTACTCATTAGGTCATTCTTCAAGCCTCTCTTCACAGCACACTGCCTCTACTTGGAATAATTTCCCATCTCAGGCGACCCTGAAGTGTACCCATTCCTGAAAGTTCTACATCAGAACCTACTCACTTGATAAACCTTTTCTTTTTTTTAAGGGCCGCACCCACAGCATATGAAAGTTCCCAGGCTAGGGGTTGAATTGGAGCTATAGCTGCCAGCCTACACCACAACTGCAGCAATGCCAGATCCAAGCCGTGTCTGTGACTTAATGCTGCAGCTCACAGCAATGCCAGATCCTTAATCCCCTGAGGGAGGCTAGGGATCAAACCCGCATCCTCATGGTAACCCCTCATAGTTGGGTTCATTAAACTGAGCCACAACAGGAACTCCAATAACCCTTTTCTTTGCATAGCTTTAATGTTAACAATTTACACTACACAATTTAATGTTTAAATATTGTTCTATTTTACCAGTCTGGTCATTAACTCAAATGTGTTTGTCCTGATTCCCTTCCTAGAATTTATGCTGCTTGAGTTTAGAGATCGTGTCTTCTATATGAATATCACTTCCAATGCTCCATTTAGCACTGGCTGAGAATAAAGATTGATTGATGATCGATATGGATGGCCAATGGATGTTTATTGATTAATGCTAAATCCTATACAGAGCTCAGTGGATGACTGATAAATATTTGGATGGTTAGTAAATATTATGGAAGATCAAGAAATTGGATGGTAAATATTGATTAATTGATACCAGATCCTACTTAGAACTCAGTCTTTCTCATGAGTGCCTTACTAAGGCACTAAATCAGCACCCTTCCATAGTTCCACTGGGAGAACAGAGGACTGCAGGGGTGGTAAGACAATAAATCGGTTCACCTTTGTTTTTTTATTTTTTTGCTTTTTAGGGCTGCACCTGGGGCATATGGAGGTTCCCAGGCTAGGGGTCGAATTGGAACTACAGCTGCCAGCCTCCAACACAGTCACAGAAATGCCAGATCTGCGACCTACACCACAGCTCATGGCAACGTGGGATCCTTAACCCACTGAGCAACGTCAAGGATCGAACCTGCAACTTCATGTTTCCTAGTCAGGTTCATTTCTGCTGCGCAACGATGAGAACTCCATCAGTTCACCTTTTTTAAGTGAACATCGTGAGTGCAGGGTTCCTAAACCCATTCTTGTACATTATTGATTTTGTAGTTAACATTTTAAAAAGATACTTTTCAGATCAGAGAAAGGAACGGCCTTCTGATCTCAGCAACCTCAGGCTCTGGGTCCTACAATTCAAGGAGTGTTCATTCTTGGCTCTCTGACAATTCCATCAACTTGGCAATTACTCAAAGTATCTTTAGTCATGAACTCATTCCTGATACACAGGCAGTCACATCACAGAATGTTTAAAGTACCCAGATGCCCCCAGCATTCCAAATATCTGTTCTGGAATGTTTCTCAGAGTCTCCATCTTATAACTGCTCTAGCCCTTTTGCTGAAGCAGACCTGTCAACAAATATAGACTGGCTTCAGGCAGCCAAATTGCATGCCGCTTATGTCACTCGCACACTTAACTTGGTCCCTCTCTCTTGGAGAGTGTGTGTCTCTTGGAAAATGCATTATCTTTCCTCAACTGCTCTTTTCGTGTCTCCTAGAAATCGAGATGGTTTCTTGATGCAGCGTGACTTGGGAGGCCTCTGGGCTTCCTCGGAGAAGCCAGGAAGCAGAAACCACCAGGTGAACCATTGTGGTCCACGTTTACTTCTTTCTCTGAACAATGACAGAATGACTGGGATGATAGCAAATGAAAGTGAATAAGCAGTCTTGGGCGTTTGTCAGGGACCCTTCCAAAGGGAATTTCCATGTTTTTTTTTTTTTTTCTGTAGAACTACATACAAAATGTGGGAGAAAAAAATCTGTGTATAATCTCAAAATCAAATTTAATGCAGTTATTTTCTATAGAATTTTATTTTATTTTTTATTTAAGCTAAGGTGTAGAAGAGGATATTCATCAAGCTATCCACCAAGAAGAGGTGGGGGGGGGGGTTACCCAAGGCAGTGGAGGGTGAAGAAGGGGAACTGCATTAGCTTTATTTTACTTTTTGTCTTTTTAGGGCCACACCCATGGCATATGGAGAGTCCCAGGCTAGGGGTTGAATCACAACTGTAGACCCTGGCCTACGCCACAGCCATAGCAACATAGGATCCGAGCCACGTCTGTGACCCACACCACAGCTCACAGCAATGCCAGATCCTTAACCCGCTGAGCGAGGGCAGGGATTGAACCCACGTCCTTGTGGATGCTAGTCAAGTTCATTACCACTGAGCCACAATGGGAGCTCCTCTATAGAATTTTAAAAGTTTGTTCAAGATTAAGATTTATTTTCTCTTAGTTTTCTATCATTAGGGGGATTTGTCATTTTAGTTTTTACAAAGTTAGGCACCCCTAATATTTAGTAGCAGCCATCGAAAGTGCTTTAATGGTGTCCAAGAAAAATATAGTCAACCAATACTGTTTCTTTCTTTTTTTTTTGTCTTTTTGCCTTTTATGTAGAGCCGCACCCGCGGCATATGGAGGTTCCCAGGCTAGGGGTCTAACAGGAGCTGTAGCCGCCGGCCTTTGCCACAGCCACAGCAACGCGGGATCCGAGCCGCGTCTGCAACCTACACCACAGCTCACGGCAACGCCGGATCCTTAACCCGCTGAGCAAGGCCAGGGATCGAACCCGCAACCTCATGGTTCTTAGTCGGATTCGTTAACCACTGAGCCACGAAGGGAACTCCAATACCGTTTCTTAACAGTTCCATTACAGTTACCAAGAGAAAAAAAATACACAATTTTACACCCCATTGGTCAGAGTATATTAGATATAGAGAGAGAGGCCATTGTTCTGTTGAACTCAACACTGTCAAATCTTTAATTCTAATCTATGAATCCCAGGAATAGTTACAAAGTGGAAGAAGGGGAGAAGCAGGATGGCAGAATCATCAAACTATTGGATGAGGCACAAAGAAGGGACCACTTAAAGGAGGAAATGGAAAATGACCAAAGGTAATGTTCTGCCAAAGATGGTTGTAAGTCTTCCATGGGGAAAAGGGACTAGACATTTGTGATGTGCAACCAGAGCTAGCTAGTACTGGAATGGACCATGAAAGATTCAAGGGGACAATGAATCAGTCTTTACGAGGATTTCCACGCTGGCTCCGTGGTAGGCTAAGTAGCCACCAGATAACTCTCAATCAAATCCTACTCCAGAGGAAAGATTTTGCAAAGCTGTGAGTAGCTGACAAAAGTTACTTTTTAGCAGGGCAAGTTGCATTTACAAATACTGCCTTTACTTGGAAACTCCAGGGGAAACAGCTGCAAATTCTCCAGGTAATCTTCTTCTCTAGGGGGGGAAAAGCCTAATTTTAGGAGAGCAGCACAGAAAAATAAGGAGAATCATTTAGCCAAGGTCTAGCAGAACTGGCCTGGCCCCAAATGAGAAAATAAAGTTTTCGATGCAATAGTGACACACCCATTTTCCTATGTATTTGAATGATGGTGACCTCATCACCTAGCCCGTTACACATTTTCATGAGATCTCAGAAAAGCACAACTGATTTGGCCTCTGTATCAGGGTCCTTCTCATCTGATCATCAGGTAAATAAGAGACTCCTAGACCAGTGCTTACCATAGTAATATAAGCACGAAGATTCTTCCAAATATTTTGCACATATGGATGAAATTTTATCAGGAGCCCTTGGAGTTATTTATTTATTTATTTTTGCTTTTAATGGCCACATCCACGGCATATGGAAGTTCCCAGGCTAGGGGTCGAATTGGAGCCATAGCTGCCAGCCTACACCACAGCCACAGCAATGCAGGATCCTAGCTGTGTCTTTGACCTACACCACAGCTCACGGCAACGTGGATCCTTAACTCACTGAGGGAAGCCAGGGATCAAACCCACATCCTCATGGATCCTAGTCATGTTTGTTAACCGCAGAGCCATGAAGGGAACTCCAGAGTTGTTTTTTTTAAGACAGTCAGGAAAATCAAGGCAAGGTAATTATTGATAGAGAAAATTCAATGCAGCCACATTGAAATAGCTACATGCCAATATAAAACGCTTATATTTCTTTCCCATGATATACTTACCTTAACAAGTGATGCAAAGCAGGCATCTCAACTCTTTAAGCTGCGTGGTGCATGTCCCTGGATAAAACAAATGAGATAACATTTTAATGACTTGTTTTTTTAGACTTGGTCACTGTGCCATAGATCTGAGGAACTAGGGTCAGAGGGTCAGAGAGGTCAAAGAGTTCAAGTGAGGTCACATAGTTCCGAGTGGCCGGTTCTACGCCCACGTCTGCGGCACTCTTGCTCCGACCCCCTCCTCCTCCACGTTGCTTTGAGGGCAGCTCCCTACATGAGGATGTGACGCAGCGTGATGACAAATGGAGGAACGCTGTGACGTTGCTGGATGTGCTCCTGAGGTTCGGTGAGACCTGTTTTCCACGGGGTGAGGTGGTTTCCAGAGGTGCCAGAGCCAGGCAGTGCCCAAAGGGTTTGTCACCTTACATGCGTTGGAGATCAAGGTATGTTCCTTTTGTCCACCGGAAGGAATGCCACTTTCGCTCTTTCAATTCCATTGGCAGAGTGGCAACAGAATTTGTTGTCCAAACCAGCACACTTTTGAAAGTGCTGGTATAACAGGCGAAAACGCAGAAGCCTCTCAGGTGTGTGAGCGTGCACTGTCACTGTACCTACTGGCTTTGGTGTGTCCTCTTTTCTTCAGAGTTTTGCTTGGATACAAGCACAGAAGAGCTGTTTGCAATAACACGAGTCATCTTTACGGCTTTATTTTTTTTAAAAAGAAAATCAATTGCTCTTATTTCATCTCTGGGTAATTTCCTTTAAAATAGTGTTTCTATAGTAATTACTCACATTTTTCTCTGAGTTTAATAGATTGCTAGTATGTTGTTAGTATGTTGATACATCAGGAATTTAAGCATTGCTGTTTTCTCCATCCTTTATCTGTTGATTGATTGATTAATTGATTGATTTTTGCTTTTAAGGGCTGCATCTGCGGCATATGAAAGTTCCCAGGCTGGGGGTCAAATCAGAGCTACAGCTGCAGGCCTATGCCACAGCCACAGCAACTCTGGATCCTTAACCCACTGAGCGAGGCCAGGGATTGAACCTGCATCCTCATGGATCCTAGCTGGGCTCGTTCCTGCTGAGAGAACATTACTGCTGATGGAACTTCCCATCCTTTTTTAAAATTTTTTTATTTTTTCCTAATAAGTATAGTTGATTTACAGTGTTGTACCGTTATCTGCTGTACAGCAAAGTGACCCAGTCGTACATATGTAAACATTCTTTTTCTCATATTATCTTCCAACATGTTCCATCCCCAGGGAAGGAATAGAGTTCCCTGTGCCAATGGATAAGCAATGAGGTCTCCATCCCTTTTTCACTTCAAATTATCATTTCTATTTTGAAGAAATCTGTGTTGTTGAAAAAAAAATGTCATTTTCTATCTGCTTTCGGTGTATAAGAGGTTCCTCAGATTCTCAACTTGATCCGACACCAATGGTTTGGTTTTCTTAAAGGATTGTCATTCTCCTGTCACGCTAACCCCGCCATCAGATCCTGAGTTTCACTTTGGACATCATGGTGTGGCAATATGGTAAACAGGAAAATAAAGCCTGGGGAGCAGTCACTGTGAGAGGTGGCGGTAGTCATGGAATGGACATTAGGGAGCAAAGGACTCGAGGAGCAGATACCTTTGTTTACCTCCCAGCGCCCACACCCCCTTCCTCGCTTCCTCCTACTTCAATTTAAATGAATCACAATTAGGACAGCACAGCAGAACAGTTAAATGAATTGAAACCAAGTGAACAGAAAAAGTCAGTTCCTCAGTTCTTCCAGTCACATCTCAGGTACCCAAGAGGTGTACTGGGTTTGTGGCCACCTTATTGGATAACATGGATACAGAATATTTTTCCTTCATTGCTAAAAGACCTGCTGGACAGTACTGTTTTAATTGAACCCTGATTCGCTTCAGTAGCTCCCCTCCTCTTCACTGCCTAAGTCCTTCAGTGGAAGCTGACCCCGCGTGGTCCCTAAGCCAATGATGGTAATTCTGTTCCTTCTCGCCTGGGACTAGTTGAAAAACTCAGGCTCTGGCAGCCAGCGCATGTTACGCCCCTGTTTATAGCTGTTATCAGCTTGTGTTAGGGCAGCCACACAGAAGAAAAAGATTTTTACTTCCAATTGGAGGAAATATGTCCTCTTTCTCCTGATGGAGACGAATAGGAAAGCGTGTGGTCCCTGCTCCGGCTGGCAACCAACTAGTGACCAGGAGGGAAGCTAGCCTGAATACAGGGCTGACCTAGAGGAGGGCAGAGCAGGAGAGAGGCAAGAAAATGGACTAGGACCCCCTGATATGAGCCGGTCCCGCTCCTGAACTTTCCCTTCAGTGTGTTAAACTATGTTATTAAAGCCTGTTGGAAACCAGGTCTTTCTTCCTTGCAACCCAGAGTCCTTTGGCTGACTGATCTGGATTCTCATCCTGTCCCCACCACAAAATAGCCACAAGACCTTGAGTGACCCCCTGTAACCTCTCTGGGCACTGAGGTCTTGTGGCGTGAAGCAGCCAGGACGCAGGTCTTTAATGAGATCATTAAAACCCCGAAGACCTGCTCAAGGTAGGAATCAGCCATAAGAACTGAGACATCGATATTGCTCAGCAGAAGCCCTTAGCAGGACTGGTGGAGTAGAGTCTTGGACAGAGGCATGGCCAGCCACAGCCGGGACACGGACGCTTAGGGCCCTCCAACGAGAGATGCTTTCGCATTTGCCCACATGGATGCTTCAGGGAGTGACCACCTAAATGCTGGCGAGTCACCATCTCCCGTGGTCTCTCTGAGATGTGCATGGTACTAGGACACCGCGGTGTCATGCTTGCCTAGTGTCCTCCCTCCCTTTCTGTGTTTCCACCTCAATTGTGTATTCTCAACGGATCTGTAAAAACATAAACCGGTTGATCTTCCCCTCCAAGGAGTGAAGCTGATTACAATCTGGCGTTTCTAGGATTCTAACTCTCGGCCTCCCACCCTGTGCCCAAAGAGTTCAGCCTCAGGCCCGCATATCCCAAGGGACTGTCCATTTGGTCATCCAAGCCAGGTACCTAGAAATCATCCTTGAATCCTCTATCCTGCTCATGCCTGCATTCAATGGGTAACATATTTTCCAGTTCACTTTCTAAACATCTCTTGAATCTGGAGTTCCCATCGTGGTTCAGGTTTGACCAGTGTCCATGAGGACGTTGGTTCTCTCTTGGTCTCGCTCAGCGAGTTAGGTATCCGGTGTTACCGTGAGCTGTGGTGTAAGTTACAGACCCGGCTCAGATAGTACGTTGCTGTGGCTGTGGTGTAGGCCAGCAGCTACAGCTCCGATTCGACCTCTAGCCTGGAAGCTTCCATATGCAGAAGGTGCAGCCCTACAAAGACTAAATAAATAAACAAACAAACAAACAAAGGGTTCTCTTGAATAGGTTGCCTCCTCCAACCTCTCTGCTGCTGCTTTGGTTCATTTAAGTTATTACATCACCTCTTAAAAGATCTCACTTTCAAACCCATAGTTTCCCCTCACTAGAACACACCTTCTAACACCTCTGTCTAAGGAATAACTCCCCCAACCGTCTTTTCCTTGTCTGATAATACTTAGCACCCTCTCACCTCCGCTCATATCTTTTTGTCAGGTTGTACGTTCAGTGTTAATGGTGTGTCTCCTTTACAAGGACGGGGATCTTTGTTTATTTCATTCACTAATACATCCCAACCCTCCCAGGACGTGTCTGGCGCATAGCAAGTGCTCAGCAAACATCTGTTGAGCAAAAGAACACATTGTTGTATCTTTGGCACGTGGCATAATGCCTGGAAAATACCAAGTTCTCAAATTAAGCATTTGATGTTATCCAATGTTTATAACATTTATAGTAATAGCTAATATTTACTGGGTTCTCCCCATGTGTTAAGTGATTTCCACACACCATCTCGTTAAATCTTCACAACAATCCTATGAGGCAGGTTGCTAACTTGATTTACAAGAAATTTGAGGCTTTGGGAAACTCAGCAACTTGTCCAAGGTAAATAAGCAACAGAGCAGAGATTCAAATGTGAAATGTGACGGCAATGCCCACAATCTTAACAAGTGTATTGTTCCACCTCAAATAAGCAATCGCATGTTTATTTTTCTTGTCTTTAGATACTCTTCCAATCCAGTATATTTTTAACTTCAAACAGAAGGCGACAGGAGCAGCTGACCGCTGCGTATAAAAGACAATAACAGGGCAATTGGTGTTGGAACTGTGTTGTTAGATCTATTTGGTAGTTAAATATTTTGGATGAAAGTTAAAGCAATGCTGGTGGACAGCCTGCTTCTTTCTTGGAAGGAGTAAGACTCATGGGCAGGCATTGCCCTCATAGGCCCAGCACGAACCAGAAAATGAGGGTAGGGTCAGCACGGACGCTGAATAACGCATCGCGCATGCTCTTCAGAAGCACGTCACGGAGGACAGATAGGAGACGCCCCTTGATGCCACTGCCATTCTCTGTCCGCACCATGAACGAGGCCCCGGACTTCAGCTATGCCAATTACATACCAGCAATTGGCAGAGTCACCTATAACTCGGCACCCCTCTATACACACGCACGCGTGCGTGGACACACACACACACACACACACTCTCAGGACATAACCACACACTTATAGGGGCTTCAGACTTTCTAACGTCCCCCCCCCAAAAAAAATCATGCAGGAGCAAATTTCATCTGCCAGCATTATTTATTGTATTGTATTGTACTTCTTGGTATCGCTACAATCACCTTAGTGCAATAATTTGCATTCCTCTCGGATCTGCTGAATCGTTAGAGAGGGTGGGTTCCCAAACCCAGAGTAATGAAGGCAGTTATATGTTTTGCAATTCTACTCATCTTTGATTTCATAGAATGTTTTTTAAAATAAGATTTGGACTGTATGCCTTTGAGAGAAAATAAAATACACTATATATATTCAATTAATACATCATACGTTCTCTTAACACATTAAGTGGTTTGTCCATCTTAGTCAATGTCTTTTAAACATTCCATCTGTGGGGAGTTCCCATTGTAGCTCAGCAGTGATGAACCCGACTAGCATCCATGAAGATATGGGTTTGATACCTGGCTTCATTCACTGGGTTAAGTTCCAGTGTTGCCATGAGCTATGGCAATGACAGACACGGCTCAGATGCTGCATTGCTGTGGCTGTGGTGTAGCTGTATCTCTGATTTGGCCCCTAGCCTGGGAACTTCCATGTGCCGCAGATGTGGCTCTAAAAAGAAAAAATAAAATCCATCTGTGGGAGTTCCCTGGTGGCTCAGTGGGTTAAGGATCTGGTATTGTCACTGCTGTGACTCAGGTTGTGGCTGTGGCTCAGGTTCCACTCCTGACCCAGGAACTCCTGCATGCTGTAGGCAGGTCCAAAGAAAAATTCCATCTTTGATGGGAGCCCTATGTGTCATCTTAAAGATTCATCATTTATTTAACCATTCTCTGTATGTTAGACTTTGAAGTTGTTCCAATTTTTTCTATTAGAAATAATTTTCTAAATAACATCTTTGCATATAAATGTTTCCTGCATTATTTCCGGAGATTTCCAGAAAGAAAATGTGTCTGAGAGTAGTTTTTCAAAGACATACATTACATATTGCCAAAATGCTTTCCATGAGAGTTATACTAAATTCCCCCCAACTGGTAAGAGGGTTTTCACTGCAAGACCCTCTTCATAGCGCTGAACAATGACATCATTACAAAAAAATTCTAGAAGTTCTCATTGTGGTTCAGTGGGTTAAGGACCCAGTGTTGTCTCTGTGAGGATGTGGGATCGATCCCTGGCCTTGCTCAGTGGGTTAAGAATTCGATATTGCCACAAGATGAGGCATAGATGGAAGATGTGGCTCAGATCCCGTGGCGCTGTGGCTGTGGCATAGGCCACAACTGCAGCTCCAATTCAACTCCTAGACTAGGAACTTCCATATGCCACAGATGCAGCTGTAAAAAGAAAAAATATTCTTGATAACTGTATGGGAGAATTCTCATTGTAGTTTTATTTGTGTTTTTGTTCACTAATGATGCACTTGAAGTTGTTGCCTATTTGTAAAACATTTGTATTTCCTGCTTGGTATATCATTTATTCATGTATTTTACTCAATTCTAGTTGAATTTGTGTAAGTACTTTATTTACTAAAGATATCTTTGTGTACGTGAAATATCAACTCTTGCCATATTTGCTGTCAATATTTTTTTCTGTTGCATTTATTGCTTAATTGAATTTATGGATATTGTTGTCATAAGGACACTTTAAGTTCTTGTCCTTAAATATATTGATTTCCTGCTTTGGGGGGATATTTTTTTAAACATAAAAATCCCGTCCCCTTTCCAAGATCAGTATTTAGATTTTCAAGAACATTGAGTAGTAGTATAATCTGGTGAATTACAGTGAATCATTTTGGAATAGTTTCCAAATTACTGATCATCTAAAAGTCAAACTTATATTTTTCCATAATTGTACTTCAAATGTATCTGTTTATTTTGCAGGCATTGAAAGCAGATTTACCACATCTCTTAGGCCCGTGCGTGATTCTACTCTTGCTGGGGATCAGAAAGGTGGATACCACCGGCTCTGGAGGTGCCGCCTCCCTGCCTCCCTTTCACCTTTAAAGATATTGGGTGTGAAGTGACCTCGGAGGCCCTGGCTTCCATCCCCACCAGAACCCTTAAGCCCTTTTTGATAGCACAGGTCACAATATCACAGACTCCTGAGGTCTGAAAGTCTCTCCTGATTGGGCTCTATCATTTTCAGCGTTATCAGAGAGAAAAGGTCTAATTAGATGGCAGAGCGTGCTGAGAAGCTCCTGTTTATCAGCTGTTAAATTCTGCACAGGCTGTGTCAGAGCCCCAAAAGCAGAGCTGACGTCCCCACTGGGGTCCCTGAACAGGATGCCAGTCCCCAGATGGGCCAAGGTCAGTTAGAGTGGGCTTCCACGGTAGATGCTTGGACAAGGCTAGCTGGTAGATTATGACTGCAACCCTGCATAGGGGTATGATTGTACAAATGCACACGCACACACACACACACACTCCCAGACAGAGCAAAAAAGAAGAGAGGAATAAATGGAGGAAATGACGCATTGGAAGGAAGAGCTCAATCCCTTAGCAATGTGGTTACGATGTATAAAACCAGCTGCTAATTTTAAATATCTATACCCCCGCCCCCCGTCCTCCAGCCTTCACAGAGTCCAGGAATCAGGCATTTTTGTGCCTTGCCATCCACGGCTTCAAGGTCATGCTCTCACATGCAGAGCCTTGGACAAGATAATGTCTGACATTGAGTGGAGGCAGGCAGTGCAGACACACATTTCAGTCCATACCCTCCACCTCACTAGCGTTCTCTCCAAAGTGAACATTTAATCTCTCAGTCCAGAAGCTTCCTTGTCTACTTAAACTAGGATGAGAACACCCATACCTATATCTTATGAAGGTGAATTTACATAAATATGGTGGGCACCACATATTGAATATGAGCTGATTACCCTTGATAAACATTACTCTCCCTAATGTACTTATCCCTTTCTAAAGACCAGATCTTCTGCTTTGTTTTGACCTTATCTTGTGAGTGGCTCTGGCAGATGGAGAGGTAAACAGGACTTGGGGAATCTTGTCCAGTTGAGGCCATCTAAGGAGAGGAGTTGAACCCTGTGGTGGCATCTGGCCAACTTCACATTCTGATCAAGGGCACAGCTGCTGCTCGTGGTCAGGGTTTTGGCTTTGTGTAAATCTGGGTTTGAAGCTTACTTCCCGACAAACCCCTTTACAGTCTCTTAAAGACGGATAAAAGCCCTCCCATGAGAGGCATAGAAAATTGTATGCTCCCTTTAAGAGTAACAGAAAAAAATTTTTGTTACATTTCTGGTGAACAATTCCACCCCCCACCCCCGCCAAGCCTTCTTCCTCAACTTTATGAGGTGAGCATGGCAAAGAAGAAATCCAAGAGCCTTTGAAGTCTTAAGTGGGCACTCCTTGACGTGCTGAGCTCCCAAGGACTTTCTCACATTCACAAGGCAGCCTCATTGTATCAGTTCAAGAAAGTGTGACAAGGAATAGGAAGGAAGGAAGGGGGGGGAAGGGAGGGAGGAAGGAAGGAAGCAAGGAACAAATGAAGGCAGGCAGACATAATCTCAAGAACAGGTTTATTCTGAAATGAAGTTGGAGTTGTGGCAAAATTAAGTCTATAGTAAAGCCTCTTGAATGTCACTTAAAAAATGATATTTACCCCGGGGCCTGAGTTCCTTAATTTCAGAAGAAGAGGGATGTGAGGAATGGAAAAAGTACCACAGCTAGACACAGGAGGAAAGAGACATCTCTCATGTGTAATTTAAACTCAGCAGGTGCAAGGCCAGCTCCTTTCCCCTCCCAAACCTGTAATGCTTATTCTCAGCAATTGATCATTTCAGTACATCCGTCTCTCTTCGCTGATTAGGTTCATTCGGTTTGTTTATATTCCTTTAATATCTTCGCTGGGTCCTCCTCTGATTACATTACAAATCTTCCTTGCCATCACAGTGCCACACAGAAGCAGGGGATGTCAGAAAGGGAAGTCGTAGAGCAGTCTCAGGGGAAGAGAAAATGAGGAAAGAAAGAACAGAAGGTCCCCTCTGGAAGAATGCCCTGTGGGAGAGGCGGCATCTCTGACCCTGGGCAGCCCCTGCCGGGCATAATCACAGCGGTACCCACTGCGAGGTCAGTAACCGTGAGACCTCCCAGCCATGACTTCTTTCCAAAGATTCTGCAGATTTTGAACCCCTCAGAATGATCTAGGATAGTATTGGGCTCATAGCAATGCCCAGTAAATAGTGACAGCTTTTGTACTATTCACAATAGAAGCAACCTAAGTGTCCATTGAGAGATGAATGGATAAAGACATATTCACAATGGAATATTACTCAGCCATAAAAAAGAATGCGATAATGCCATTTACAGCAACATGGATGGACCTAGAGATTATCATACTAAGTGAACTAAGTCAAAGACAAATATGACACAACCTACACATGGAATCTTAAAAAGTAATGCAAATGAAATTATTTATAAAACAGAAACAGGAGTCCCCACTGTGGCTTAGCAGATTACAAATCCTACTAGAATCCATGAGGTTGCATGTTCTATCCCTGGCCCTGCTCAGTGGGTTAAGTATCTGGTATTCTCATGAGCTGCAGTGTACGTTGCAGACGCAGCTCAGATCTGGTGTTGCTGCGGCTGTGGTGTAGCCCGGTGGCTGCAGCTCTGATTCGACCCCTAGCCTGGGAACTTCCATATGCAGCAGGTGCAACTCTAAAAAGACAAAAAAAAAAAAAAAAAAAAAAACCTAGAAAACAAAAACAGAAACAGATTTACAGACATAGAAAATGAATTTATGGTTACCTAAGGGGAAAATGGGGATGGATAAATTAGGAGTATGGGATTAACAGAGACACACTACTATATCAAACAGATGAAATCTCCAGCTGGTCCCGACCTCCTTTCCACACCTATGTTCTGGTACCACATGAATCCACTTCCACGGATGCTGCATTAACCAAAACCAAGGCTTTCCCTATGAGGATTTTTGTGACAATCTTGGCTTCCACCTCCACACTTTTTTTTTTTAAGTTACTATCAAAATTTTACAGGATGGTACAATTTTGTGCTGTTTCAACTACGGCATGATTTGAGGGTGGACCAGTTTAAGAAAATTATTCCTTTCTCTACCCCAAAGCCCCTGAAACAGTAATATAGACAAGGAGTTTTATTTATATACAAAAATAACAATGTCAGAAGAACAAAGGACAGTATAGAAAAGCTGAGAAAACGTTCAGAACAATTTGCATACAGGCAACGTGACGCAAATGTTATTTTGGCTCTGGCAAAAAATTAACCCTACATCTACTTTTTGGTGGTAATAGGTAATTAGGTTTACATTCTCTCGTAACGTTGTTTCAGCTAGTTTTCACTTTTCCTGTTTATGATTTCTGACTTTTTTTTGCTTTACCATTAGCCACACAACCACAAGCAGCACGAACTAGAGTATTTGGCTTCAAACCTACCTTAGTATTTTGAAAATTTCTAAATTTTGCCATAACTTCTTGAAGAGAAAATCTGTACTAGTATCACTCTTATTGTGCCAGCGTTGTGATGCATTATTTAGAGAGGGAAGACCTGATGTCAAACCCTAAATTATCACTCCCCAGTGTTGGCACCCTGGAAAAGATATTTATTTCTCTAAATTTCGATTTCCTTATCAAAACAAGGAGTATAATGATACCTACCTTGAAGAGTTTTACGGAAATTTAATAACCTAAAAGATGTAAAGCATTTCTCTTAGATCTTAGGACATAATAAAGCTAAGATTACTGGTAGCTGTTATTTTTTTTTTAAGTCTGAGCAGTGGCATTTTATCCAGAGACTTTCCATGGAGACTTTGGTGAATAAGAATAAGATGATGGGCATAATTTATCTCAGGTTTGATAAGCATCCTTTCCCTTGGCAGTACTCATCGCCAGCTCTAGTGGATTTACTAAGTTTGTCCTTGACATTGGGGCACTTGCTCCACAGAAGGGAAGGAGTCTCTCTTTGTCTTCATGTGCACGTATGTGCCAGGAGACCCTGGGCTCTGCCACCAGATACCGCATGGCTCCTTCTTTCCTGGGGCATTCTGCCATCTTCCTCACTAAGTCAGGACACCTGCCTTGGGGGTAGCTGCCTATCTCATGCCTGCCTGCGCCTCTAACCTGTGTCTAAAGCATCCCTGGGTCGCCCCTCGGTGGCTTTCCAATGCTGTTCCTTTCCAGGTGACGCTAGCCCACACCCCACCTCAGAACTTGGTGTGGTTAACTGGGGTAGGTGGGGGTGGGACAGGACACGTCTCTGAGTTAGATGGGTACTGATCCGCATGAAGCCTCAGCACAGACGCTGGGAGGAAATCCCCCGCAGCAAGTACAGGGCGAGGCCAGAGCAGGCAGGCGAAGAGCAGAGTTATCAAGCCTCTGGCAGGAAAGGGGTGCCCTTGCAGGTGAGGTGAACCCAGGATCGGGAGTCCTGAAGTAGGTGGTGCTCAGAAAAACAAGCAGCTTTGGTGAGTTCTGTGATGGGAGCACAGACCAAAGTACAGCCATGGGGACTCAGGGGCGGACCTCCACTCTGGCAAGGACTGTGGTGTTTGTGTTTCCCACTCTGCAAGGACTAGTGTAATTTTCAGAGATGGCCTTGACACAGAGAATAAGGAGGATATTTATGGCCAAGACTGGGAGAATACATAGTGACCAGGTCTGAAGGTCAAGGCAGAAGGCCAGAAATCAGTACACAGACTGAATGTCTGAGGTTGGCTAAGTTTCTCTAAATCGATTTCACTGAGGTTAAGATTTCGTCTTAAAGATCAGGATGAGGTCTAGCTTCCAGGTTGAAGAGCCTGGCTGGGCAGAGAAGAAGATGGCAAGCTCTGAGGGGTAGAAATGGAATCTCTGGGCATCCATTCGTGCTATGGTGGTGAATAAGTAATTCAACTAACAAAGTAAAATCAATTATTAAAAATGAATTATTCTGTGTGTTCTGTCTCTCCGAATATATGAAGCTATTTATTAGGTTAATGGTAGTCTAAATTCTCTCCTTTCTACCTGGTATTATGCAGGGCCATTAATCCAAAAAAAAAAAAAAGCCTATTTTGGTTGGGAGTTGTGCTATGCCTACTCCCCATACCAAAACAGAATTTTCTAATACTGTGGACTAACAGCAAAGTCAAAGACAGACATATCTGTACATGCTGTGCAGCTGCCAGGAACCACCTTATTTGGTGACTATTGGAAATCTTACCTTGAGGGGAACCCCCCCCCACCTCCAACAGTGGGAATACACAGCTTTCTGGCATCCTGCAACTGCCCAAAGGGTTCCCTGGCATCAGAGAGCCCCCAACACATAGCCTCCAAGACACACAGAAACTCTAAGCCTTCCTGCAAGGAATGGAAGCTCTCCGCAAAAGGCATTTCTGCCTGGCATTGTTTCATGCGCTCTTGGGGAGCCACAGCATGACATTTAATCCATTTTATTTGTGGACTCTTTCACAGAAGGAGACGACCATAACTGGAACCACCAACAGTGATGATAAAACCCTTCCCTGTGGAAGGCTCTCGTCTCACACACTTTGCTGACCACAGGACCTCTTTGACAAATGAGTAGAGAAAACCTCTTCCGGGTGAGTGGTTGGCTGAACAAACCTCCTACCGTGTGTAGTGCACCCACGTGTTCATCTCTGGGGACATTGCCTGTCCCCCTCTCTGGTCGGGAGGGAGGAGGACAGGAGGAGACCCTCGGGGAGGGCGCTAACCGCTGTCCCTCACCTCTGGTTCATCAGGGGTGAATCCCATTTCAGACCATACCCATATGGCAGAGCTGGGTGCTTGCTGGCTTCTCATTTTGTGCTCTTTCCAGAAAAGTGAATACTATACAGAAAAAGAAGGAGAAGAAAAGCAACAGCAGAAGAAACCAGGGGCTGATGGGAGATGAGGTAAGTCTTGCATTTATGATGAGTGGATTGAATAAGACATGAGCAATTACCAAGTTGCGATCAGCAAAATGTTTTCGAAAAGTTCCAGCAAAGCTGTGTGTGAAGGCAAAGCAACTAACGCTCCTCAGCTAAACATGCCCACGTGAGCTATAATTGGGCAATAAACAGAGTCACACAACATGCTATTATGCTCAGTTTACAAGACACAGTCTCCACAAAAAGTAGCACAGATTACCGTGATTTCTATTCTACCAAACCCTTGGGTGGGTCCGTTATGAAAAGAGCTTAATATATAGCACCACTAAGCAAAAGCATTGAAAAAGGCTGATTGAATTTTTACTCGGCGCTCCTAGGTTTGGGATAATTCTTTCCTTTAGGAGAAAATGAATGGGTACATTCTGGTTCTTTTGCCTGGAGCTGGAAAAGAGGACATTATTTGGGGATTTTACCAAGCCTTCGGTCCCCAGTCCTTATACGTCTGCCTTCTGCCGTCAATCCCAGACCACAAGCTTTTAATTTTCCCTGAAGATTAAACCAATATTTACTAGTAAGCCTGCATTTATCCTCAAAACCCTTTACTGGAAACTATTGGTTTCAAGCAAACGTTAGATCTTGTTTAAGAAGAGCTGCCCCTCCTAAGTGAGGCAGGCAAGGGCGAAAGAACACCGCGCTTCTAATGAGAGGACAGAAGGGAAAACGTCCTTTCACCGCTCTCAAGGGAGCAGACGTTTTCAGCTTGTTCATCTGTGCATTTGTTCATTTCTAGGGTTTCCCGTTAGCTATCCAATCCAGTAATTCCTAAACGTGCGCAAAAAAATCACCTCTGGTCGCGGTCTTCATCATCATCAGTTATGAAGCTCCTGTGGAGCTCCCATGTGGCTCTGCAGGTTAAGAACTCGACTAGTATCCATGAGAATGCGGGTTCGATCCCTGGCCTCACTCAGTGGGCTAAGGATCTGGTGTTGCCATAAGCGTTGGTATAGGTTGCAGATGTGCCTTGGATCTGGCGTGGCTGTGGCTGTGGTGCAGGCTGATAGCTGCAGCTCCAATTTGACCCCTAGCCTAGGAACTTCCACATGCCTTAGGTGCTGCCCTAAAAATACAAAAAATTAAAAGAAATTAAAGATGCAAGGAGTTCAAGAAAAGACTTAAAAGAAACATGACTCCCTATGTAAATATGCTAATAAATATGAGATTTAAAAGAAAGTAGCCTCAGTATCAAAATGCATGTTGTTTCTAAGACAGCTTGCCATAAACCTTGTGTTTGCCTTCCCACCGCTTGTCATTGGATTAAACAGATGTTCTTCAGCTCTTTAAGGCCAGCATGCTTCAACCTCCAATCACAGAAATATTGCAGGAAAACCTCACAAGTTTCTAATGAGGTTCTATCTTCTGTTTGGTTTGAAATTTTGATAATCAGTGGAGTCTTTCACTGACAGAATCAAAATAATTTCAATAGGTATCTGGGTGAATATTATCCAAGATCAATGGGGGAAAAATGTCATGTATCATCAGTGCAGATTGATCTCAGGACGTCTGAATGAGCCCGTATGCAGTCATTCAAGGTCCCCTAGCATTTCTCAGAAGAGATGGGACATCCTGGCCAAACTCTAAGGGAGCCGCATACATGTGGCCCATCTAAATTATTCTCATAGTAAGAGCGACCTTTCTCTATTGTCTGGCCTATCTTTCCACAAGGTAGCTGCCACACAACCCTTTAGAATAAGGAAGCAGGGAGAAGGGTCTCTTTTCTGACCTTTTGGTCCAGTCCTAAAACCAGCTGGCATTAAAGGTAAGTCACGGGGTGCAGAGAAGGCCCTGCTGAAGTGTTCTTATCGCTAATGCTGTCCTCCTGATGAAACAGGGTCCACCTGTAATCTCCAAAATGCCTGGTTTATGGTGATGGAAGAACAGCCCTTCAGATCCTCCTGCAGACTCCACCACCTGCATTTCTGGGGAATGTTAGCTGAGCCTAACATTGCAGATCGGACCAGAAGACACAGACTTCAGTGGCTGGCATGACACTGTCTCTCCCAGCCAGGGTTAATGGCTCTAGGCTGTGGGGAGGGAGAAGCAAGAGGCAATTAGTAAGGCCATGCCCTTTGACCATGGGGACCCACTGGCAGACCATGCGGTGAGGGCTGGGAGAGCGGAGCCCGAGTTTTAATCCTGGCTCTGTACCAGTACAGCGTGTCTTCGTCTTTGAAATTAGGGGTTGCGTATGTGGCTTTCAGATTATGTGATTGTGTTTGTGTTTTGTTTTGTTTGTATTTGAGGAATTGGCTCTTTTCTTGAAGAAATATTTTAGGAGGATCCACGTGATACCAAACAGATAAAATCAATACGGCCTTGGGTGAAACTGGCACAAGGCCCCAGACCCATCCATTCCAATGGTTCCAGCGTTCCTTGGCAACCATTAAAAGTGATTTCACACAAGCCTCAACCCAGAACCAGTTGCTCTTCAAACACCCTTTTTACTCTATACTTTGTTTTGCCAGCTTCCCTGATGGCAACAGGAATAAGTGACAAGAAAGATAAGTATGAAGTTAGAAGAACTGTTCCAATCCTGAGACAGTCATTTAATGAGTGTGTGACCTGGGAAAAGTGGTTTAATGTCTCGCGGTCTGAATTTATTTATCCTATGATGTGAACTTGGCAAGGTACTCGTGAAGACTAGATAAGATAATGCAGTTATCTCTCACTAACTAAACTCTCACTCATGAAACTCAGGAGCAAATAGCTTTGGAGAGATATTTGTAATCCAAAGATGCCTTGTAAATTTTGAATAGTTTTATTTTTTTTAATCTCAAAGAATTATTATATTGTCTCAGATAAGTTTTATAATGGCTCGAGGAACAAAAAAGATGTGAAAGTGTTTAAAAAGTTGAATTCTACCCAAATGCTAATTATATTTTATGCCACTATTGAAGAAAGCTGATACTAAATTACAACTTCTGTTGTAGGTCAACCTCCAGGTTACTCTGCTGTAACTTCTGTTATAAAATCACACCAGTTTATCAACTGACCCTGACTCTAAGTCTTAGTAATTTTTTTTTTTAAATGGCCTACCCCACAAACTCTGGCTTTTCACAAATATCAGCTTTGTGTTCAGAGAATAAATCATGAAACCAGTTGTCTTCAATCAAATCTTTAATTTACTATCAAGCAACAACAACAACAAGAAAAAAAAAAAAACTTTGAGCTAACCCAAGGAATACAGATAAGAATAAAATATGATTCTTTATTGACAAGAAGCTGACAGTAGAGTTAAGAAGCATCATTAACATTCATATCTATGAGGTCCCATAATGAGAGCCCAGTGCTGCTATGACTCATTCTTCAAGATGCTTGGTCTGAAGGACCATCTCTCCAATAAACATAGGTCACCCTTGACCCCAGGGGTGTCTACGCGTAGCTGAGAATTAGCTGGTCATTCCCATGTTGCTTGTTCACACGGCGGGCTCAGCATCCAGCCTCCTGGTGCTGACCGTCTAACAAGGAAGACATATTTTTCTGGCTGTATCAGCTTCCCAGGTCTGTTGTAACAGATTACACCACGCACTCAGAGGCTTAAAAAGCAACAGAAATTTGTTCGCACAGTTCTGGAGGCCAGAAGTCCGAAAGGGGTCAACAGAGCTCTCGCTGAAGGCTCCAGAGAAAAATCCTTCACCGTTCCTTCCAGGTCTGGTGGCCCCAGGTGGCCCTTGGCTTGGGCTGCAGGACTCTAATCTCTGCCTCGGACTCCATATGGCCTTCTTCTCTGTGTTTGTGGCTCGAATCTCTCTTTCTGTCTTTCTTTTTTATTTTATTTATTTATTTATTTATTTATTTATTTATTTATTTATTTTTGGTCTTTTGTCATTTTAGGGCCGCACTTGCGGCATATGGAGGTTCCCAGGCTAGGTGTCTAACAGGAGCTGTAGCTGCCGGCCTACACCACAGCCACAGCAATGCGGGATCCGAGCCGCATCTGCGACCTACACCACAGCTCACGGCAACACCGGATCCTTAACCCAACTGAGCAAGGCCAGGGATCGAACCCGCAACCTCATGGTTCCTAGTCGGATTCGTTAACCACTGAGCCACGACGGGAACTCCTGTCTTTCTCTTTTAAAGATTCTTGTCATTGAATCGTGTCTTCAGTTTAAGCAAAACGCAAATTTCAGGATGATCTGATCTTGAAAATTTTAACTTAATTACACCTGCAAAGACCCTTGTTCCAAATAAGGTCACGGTCACAGGTTCTGGATTTAGGACAGGGACATATCTTTATTTTGTGGGGGAAGGGGACACCGTTCAACCTATTACACTTGTCTTGAAAGAAGTAAGTACAACTGTGACGAGTGCTGAGCAGAAGCTTGGAGGAGGGAAGTATCTCAGGAGGTGACTGGCCTGGACTTGGGGATAGAGGGAGGTTTTCCTGAGGTCACTGCAGTGAAAACCTGAGGGAGGGCAGGAGGGGGAGGGTGATGGTGCGCGCCCCAGGCTTAAGGAGAATAATGGGCTCAGGCTGGAGCAGGGAGATGCGGAGGGAGAAAGGGATTTAGAGGAATCCAAGAGGCGTGGAACAGAGTGAGTCGATTCTAAAACTTTTCCTGAGAGCCATGTGAGTTCAAGAAAACATTTTAATAAGGGAATTGAAAGCATGAGACGTGCTGCATAAGGAACACTCTTTGCTAAGTTGTTTCCTCATCACAGCGCCACTTCTCAGGTCTGCTTTTGGGGCTGTTTCCCAACGCCACTTTCAATTCCTTACGAGGACTGTTACCATGGCTATTCACGCATGCAGCCTCAGTTGATATTTTAACTAGCTTCCTCACCAAATATCAGATCAACATTTCCTTACCAAAAAGACAATAATAACACATGCTTGATCTTCAAAAGATCTAGGTCTCTGGGTCAAGTTACGTGTCGTGTTAGAGATTGCTTCATAGCCAGTAAAAACTGATCTCTTTCTTTCTTTATTTGAAGTATAGTTAATTTACAATGTATTAATTTCTTCTGTGCAGAAAGGTGATTCAGATATATATGTGTGTGTGTGTATATATATATATATATATATATACACATATATATCTCCTTTTTCATATTATTTTCCATTATGGTTTATTACAGGATATCGCATACAGTTCCCTGGCCTATACAGTAGGACCTTGTTGTTTTTCCATTCTATGGATAACAGTTTACATCTGCTAATCCCAAAGTCCCCATCCTCCCCTCCCCCACGCCACTTCCCTCTTGGCAACCATAGCTGGTCAGAATGTCCATCATTAAAAAATATCTACAAATGCTGGAGGGAGTGTGGGGAAAAGGAAATCCTCCTACACTGTTGGTGGGAATGTTGGTTGCTACAGCCGCTGCGGAAAACCATATGGAGGTTCCTCAAAAAGCTAATCTATTTCTAATTTTTCTTTCCTGGTCATTGTGACATCTTAAAATGACAAAATTCCTGAAAAAAGTACTGTCCTTCAGTAATCTTTGGTCAGGGATCTGCAGTGGTTCTCACGCTCCAATGAATTTTATAACAAACATGTTTATCCTCTAAGATTTGGTCATAAACCATATTCTCTTTGCCAATGGGAAAAGGTAGTGTGCGGAGATAAAGGAGGACTGCAAAGTTAAATTTAAGGAAGTATTACTTTATCTTCGGAAAGAGGTTTGATTACTCAGCTGATTATGGCCGCCATGCTTTACAAACCTCCGTCTTGCTGTTTGGTTGTGTTTGGTGCTATGTTTTATTTTAAGTGGGCTCCGATAAGAATCTGGGTGGTAGTGACTTTGTCCAGAACACCAAGACTTACAATTTTTTAAATTCCTGAAGCCACTGCTATATAAAAATACATGTCTTGTATTTACATTCATATCTCAATGGCCTTTATAAAATTAGTGATGCCATTTCTTGGTTTCCATAATATAAGGTGGCCTGCGGTAAGACGACCCGAACAGCTTTTAAACCAAACTGCTTGGATTGCCAGATCATTACCAAAAACACAGGAAGATCTGAAAATTATACAGGGCCTTGCAGAGCTGTGGGCCTCGAGCTCTGTGTTTGCCCGTGCTGTACCGTCAGGGAACATTACTGATACATAAACCAGACGTGGCACCGCTGCAGGCTGTCAATGTCCCCTCGGTTCCAGCCAGAGAGGTGCACTGGGATGAGGGAAGATATGAACTCTTCAGCTCATGCGTTTTCAAGCGAGCCCACTTATGCTAACGTTATTTCCTCCCACGCGCAATCAAACAAACAAACAAAAAGCCTTGAGGAGAGAATGAAGTCGAATTTTCTGTCTCGGTTGATGACCGAACAAGCAAAGTTCCCATAAGCTACACAGGGCAAAAGAATAAAGACGGTCTCGGGAGCAACTGTTAAGAGGGACAGCAAAGAGTCTAACTAGGAATATTTCCTTACCTAATTATATTTCTGTTCTCACGGCTGACCTCTTCATTGAACTAGAGTTAAAATGTGCTCCTGCTATTTCAGATAAGCTCCCCTAAAATGACCAGCTCTCCTCAGTGGCACGTTATAAGACTGCAATGCCTCTTTTCCCAGTTTCTTGGCGTTAAAGTCCCTGCCCTCTGCCAACACAGGTAGTAGGACAACATGGAAATTGAAATAAAACCCCTTTATTGAATCTCTTTTGATAGAACCTATTTTAGCCTTAATATCTTCTCCTTCCTTGTATTGTTATCATTGCAGATGGCAAGAGTTAAGCCAGAAATTAACCAGCCAGGAGCCCTCCGACTTTGATGGGCTAGAAGGGACACTTTGTGGGGACCGGTCCTAGGTGTGTGAGCTAAGGCAAGCGGGGGACGGTGATGTAAACACACTGGTTGAATGCCCTCGTTTTCCTCTTGATTTCCTTCCTACCGAGACATTCTGCTTGGAAGTCACGGGGGGAAAAGGCAACATGGAAAGGATTTTTGTCAGCTTAGCTTAGCCCTAAGAACCACAGGACAGGGGAGTGGTTTGGAAGCATGCAAATGGGTCCAGATATCAGTTCAAAATGTGCCAAGTGTCTGAAACCCCTGAAAAGGCAGGAAGAGGAACAGAAGCTTCTGGAGAGGCACCTGTATAGTTTTTTCCCAGAGTCTCCTTAATCTAGATTTAATATTTTTTTAATTTTAATTTTTTTTTCTTTTTTAGGGCTGCATATGTGGCATATGGAAGCTCCCAGGCTAGGGGTCGAATCAGAGCTGTAGCTGCTGGACTACAAAGCAGCCACAGTAATATGGGATCTGAGCCACGTCTGCGACCTACACCACAGCTCACAGCAATGCCAGATCCTTAACCCACTGAGTGAGGCCAGGGATCGAACTCATATCCTTATGGATACTAGTCAGATTCATTACCACTGAGCCACAATGGGAACTCCTTAATCTAGATTTAAAAGTGCCAGAGCATAGTGGGTCTGCAGGGACTGAAGGAAGGCAGTTAAAAGGTACATGCTTCCAGTTACAAGATACCTATGTACTAGGAATATAATGTACAATGTGATAAATATAATTAGCACTGCTGTATGGCAGGTATGAAGGTTGTTTAGAGAGTAAATCCTGAGTGTTCTCATCACAAGAAAAAGAATTTTTTTCTATTTCTTTAACTTTGTATCTGTATGAGATGATGGATGTCCATTAAACTTATTTGATAATTGTTTCATGATGTATGTAAGTCAAACCATTATGCTGTACAACTCAAAGTTATACAGCGCTGTGCATCAAGTATATCTTCATATAGCTGGAAGAAAAAGAAAAGAAACCAAAGTACAGAAAAATCAAGCAATATACAGAAAGCTGTAGAGTTAGCAATTAGAGTCAGGATTTGAACCCAAGTGAACTAATCCCATCAAGCTCTTAAATACCACACTATAATGTCATTCCCTCTGCAAAAATAATCAACTATCCCCCCAAAGCATATTTTGCTAAACATTCTAAATCAGACAGTGTCTAACATTTACTGGTTTAGAGCCCAAGATGGCCAAGGTACTAATGAAAAAACAGTGTGTGACCAGAGTTGTGTGGGCCTTCAATAGCTCATTTTACATAATGGTGTGACATTAAAGAAACGGAATGATTAAAAAAGAAGTGTCAACTCAAGTGACTTCCTAGGCCAGTGCTTCTCAAAGCCTGACCCCCATCTCACCCCGACCAATAGCATCAGCGTCCCCTGGGCATTTATTAGAAATGCAAGTTCTCAGGCCCCACCCCGGGACCTCCTAAATGGGGGTGCCGCTCAGGGTGGGAAGAGCGATGCACGTCGGAACCCCCCCCCAGGACATCCTGATGAATGCTGGATTAGACAGTGAAATTAGCTACTCTGCCTTTTACTCGCTCTCTCTCCCCACCTCCCCCTCTTCCTTCACCCACCCCTCCCTAATACCGAGGACCAGGGCTTTTTCTGCAGCTCACCTGGGGAGCGGCACACCAGTCGTTTTACCTCTCTCCGTGTATTTCCTCATCTGTGATGTGAGGGAAAAACCCACCGCCTCACGGGGTCGTCATAAGGATTTAATGTCTAAACAGAGATGAAGTTCTTAACTTTATGTTTTATTTATTTAGGTATGTATTATTTTTGGCCACGCCCGTGACATATGGAAGTTCCTGGGCCAGGGATCTAACCCAAGCCACCGCAGTGACCTGAGCTGCTGCAGTGACCATGCCAGATCCTTAACCTGCTGCGCCACGAGGGAACTCCAAAATGAAGATTTTAGAACAGTGTCTAACCTGTAAACACACTGAATCATTATTACTGTCAGCCTGCAGTATTCGCCTCTTCTACATCCACGAATTCAACCGCACGTGGATCAAAAATATTCAGTAAAAGAAAAATTCCAGAAGGTTCTGAAAAGCGGCACTTGAATTTGCCATGTGCTGGCACCTCTTTACCTAGCATTTACATTGTAGTGCATATTAGAAGTAATCTCCAGGTCATTTAAAGTATGTGGGAGGAGGCATAGGTTAGTTGTAAACACTGCGTCATTTTTTGTAAGAGACTTGAGTATCCGTGGATTTCGGTGCCTGCGGGAGTCCTGGAACCAGTTCCCCACAGATTATCCGGAGAGGACTGTACTAAGAATTAAGAGCATGTCCATTTAAAATCAGGCAACATCGGAGTTCCTGTGGTGGCACAGCGGAAACAAATTCAACTAGTTTCCATGAGGATTTGGGTTCCATCCCTGGCCTTGCTCAGTCAGGGATCCAGCGTTGCCGTGAGCTGTGGCGTAGGTCCCAGACGCAGCTCGGATCCCACGTTGCCGTGGCTGTGACGTAGGCCAGGAGCTGTAGCTGCCCTAGCTGATCCGTAGCCTGGGAAGTTCCACATGCCAGGGGTGTGGCTCTAAATAAAATAAATAATAAAAAAAGCCAGGCAGTATCCCTAACTGACATCATCCGCTCGACCAACCTTTGTTTACAAATTTAAGGTTGTGAGATAACTGGGTTATAATGGTTAAAGAGGAAGAGGTGGGGGGGAAGAAGAAAGAAAGAAAGAAGGAAGGAAAGAAAGAAAGAAAGAAAGGAAGGAAGGAAGGAAGGAAGGAGGAGAAAGAAAGAAAAAAGAAGAGAGAAAGGGAAAAAGGAAGAAAGGAAGGAAGGAAGAAAGAAGTAGCCCTGGGAAGTCCACTGCCAGCTGACCGACTTCTAAGCATTTCACCCAAGAAACACAGAGCGGGAGGAGGGCTGGAGGAAGAAATCGGAGGAGGCTGGAGGTGGAGGTGGACGCCCCACGGGTGGCTGTGGTCCAGGCAGTCTTCAGACGGGAGCCGCTGCTCCTTTGTGGGGACAGTGCAGACTGCAGGGCTGTAATCTGAGTGGGGACAAGGCGGGCGTGGGCCACATAGTCAAAGGACTCACTCAGGCTCTGCAAGGCCAGTTCCCTTCAGCGTCAGCTTACTGAGTGGCTCCCTTGGGCCCTGCCAGGAATCAGATGGAAGTAGAAAGAGGGAACAGAGACAGATTTTTGGTTACTAATCAATTGTTCTATAACTCTGAATGTGCTCCTGACATCCAAATTTTCTTAAAAATGCAAGAGTGTACTCTTGACAGAGCTCTCTTCTTGGGCCTCCTCTTCCTCCTCCTCCGCCTTCTGGTTGCCTTGTCCACTCAGCCTAGGATTTGGATTTTGGGACAAGTTCCATTTTAGACACCCTTAGCAGCACTCTTGGTTTCCCCTCTTTAGTGACATAAAGGTGGCAGAAATATTGCGTTCTTTCTTGGATCTCAGTGCCTCTTAAAGAGTTCTTCCAGGGAGTTCCCGACATGGCTCAGCGGAAACAAATCTGGCTAGTATCTATGAGGACTCAGGTTCAATCCCTGGCCTCACTCTGTGGGGTTAAGGATCCAGCGTTGCTGTGAGCTGTGGTGTAGGTCACAGACAGGGCTGGAATCTGGCGTTGCGGTGGCTGTGGCGTAGGCCAGCAGCTGCGGTTCTGATTCGACCCCTAGCCTCCATATGGTGCGGGTGAGGCCCTAAAACGATAAAGAAAAAAAAACGGTTCTTCCAAACCCTCTTGAAAGGCATCCTAATTACATGACAACAAGTAGTTGAAATGGAATAAAGAGTTTTGTGAAAAGGCTACAAACACGGGTTCTGGATTTCTAGAAGAGTTTGAGGCCAACCGTGGCTGGCATTTGGGATTCCTTCATGTCGGGTTTTCTTGGTGTGTATAGCAAACTACATCTTTTTAGCTAAGTCACTTTAATAAACAGGAACGAAGTTAGCTCCCCCTCTCTCTAATCCCCTACTAAATATGCCTGTTTATAGCCTGTCTAATCTCATTCTTTTTGTTGAGATTCAAGCAGAGATATCAGTGTCTGGAAAAATAAATAATTTGAAAGCCAGTCTAAGACTGAATCACCGCAACATCAAAATCAACTGTAAATACGTCACTATTTTTGCACAGTTGAAACCATTTGCTTAGAACTGTATACATCCAGCAGCTTGATTTCCCTCTCATTTCTCGTCATTGTTGGGTCGTTCAGTCAAACCCATCTTCACCTTGATTCTGGAAATTAATGCCATCAGACATTTAGAGCCTATTAGAAGTTTCTGGGACATCACTGACTTGGTGCAAATTGTTCCCACAAAGATGGAAGCATCCCAGAAGGGGCCACACCGGCCTTGTTATACCAGAGCTGAAAATGCCCTCTCATTCTTGAGTCTTTTATTTGCCTCTTTTCCCCCTCCCCACCGTGACAGTTCCCTGACAAGACCAGATGAGTTTTACTGCCTAAATTCCTCCATAATCCACTGGTTTCTGACTTTCCCCACTGGACCCCTATCTTCTCTCTCTGGACTGAGTGTTCTCCCCACATCTAGTCTTGAGTCTCCCTTCACTGTTCACCCCATGCACTTGCGTCTGTGATCTGGTGAAAGGGAAATCTGATCATGGCCTTGCCCGCCTCAAAGCTCTCCATAGCCCACAAGACAAAAAGTCCAAGCTTCTAAGCCCAAAGCACTTCTCCTTCTGGACAACGTGTGTCTTTCAGTCTCATCTCTTGCTGCATATTCTGAAAATCAATCAGATTTCCATCAGGCACGTAAGTGGGTCGCATTCCCTCTCCTCTGACCTCTCCTCTGAAAGTTCTTGTATGTTCTCCTTTCTACCTGGGAGGAGCCTCTTCCTCTGCCTACCTTCCCTTCAGTTGAACGATTCTTAATCACCTTCCGCTTAAAACATGACTCCAAGAGGGCATCCTTCGATTCTAGAACAGGTGCCAGTCCTCAGCCATGGACATCTGACTCACCCTTGCTCACCGCTCTGTGTGTGTATATGTGTGTGTGTGTGTGTGTGTGTGTATGTCTTTTTAGGGCTGCACCTGAAGCATATGGAGGTTCCCAGGCTAGGGGTGGAATTGGAGCTGCAGCTGCCAGCCTACACCACAGCCACAGCAACGCCAGATCCGAGGCGCATCTGCGACCTATATCACAGCTCACGGCAACGGCAGATCCTTAACCCACTGAGCGAGGGGTTAAGGATTGAACCTGCGTCCTCATGGATACTAGTCAGATTCATTTCCGCTGTTGCTCACCACTTTTTCACACTCTATTGTGTGTTCGCCCAGCGTCGTTATTTGTGTCTCCGGCTGGGGCCATCCCTACCTTCCTGACTGCAGTCTCCGTACCTCCAGTTCTCCGTGAGGGCCTTTCAGAAGGTGCTACCGGTCAGGACACCCGGTAGCGCACAGCGTGTCATTGACGGCATAATTTGGGATTTTTCAGCCCAGCTTTGTCCTATTACTTACCGACTTTGTGGACAAATGTGTCGCCTTCTGGCTTCAGGACAGCCTGATTTCACCGCGCCTTCAGTGAGTGCTGCAGAAAGGGAGCGCCTCGCCGGAAAGAGCAGAAATCTCCATTTGCCCAAGACAATTCCAGAACTGTTACTACAGCACCCTTGATTTCTCAGAGAGGGCCCAGACTGGAGGACAGACTTTTTTTTTCTTTTTTCTCTTTCATTTGTTTTTTTAGGGCTTCACCTGCAGCATAAGGAAGTTCCCAGGCTAGGGGTTGAATCAGAGCTACAGCTGCCAGCCTACACCACAGCCACAGCAATGCCAGATCCAGGCTGTGTCTGCGACTTACACCACAGCTCACGCCAGTGCCAGATCCTTAACCTACTGAGAGAGGCCAGGGATCGAACCTGCATCCTCATGGATACTAGGCAGATTCCTAACCCGCTGAGCCACACCGGGAACTCCTGGAGGACAAATTTTAAGGAAGGCATTTGTATGGTTCAGGTTCATCCCTCAAACATTCAGACAAGCATCAGCCTTCTCACACAGTGGTGATATGGGGAGAATTGATGACATAATTTCAATTTTTTAATGAATTCATTTTCTCAGGCATCAGAGTAGCCTGCTGAGGGGTGGCTCACACTTGACCGTTGGTATAATGCACGCATTGCACTCTAAGAATAAATGCGTATTTCACCTTCTTTTTCAAATGTCTTGAATATTTTTCTTTTTTAAATCGCAATTTTATTTATTTATTTTTTGGCTGCACCGCAGCGTATGGAAGTTCCTGGGCCCAGAATTGAACCCGCACCTCCGCAGCAACCTGAGCTGCTGCCAGTGGATTCTTAACCCACTGTGCCACAGGAGGAACTCTGGATCTTTCTAAGAGCGTAGAATAACACAGAGCTATGCAGACCAAACCTCTCTCTGTATATATTCAAAAGACGCCAGAATTGTCTTAATACTCAGGTTTTTTACTTGCCTTTGATGCAGAGCCCAAGAGACAGTTGGGTTTTGGTTTTGTGCATGCGAGCTCTGTGGTTGTTAGTATTGTTTCAGGAGCTTGTTCCTTTGTTTTAGCTGCCCTGGGCTAAAACACCGCCTTTGTCCAAGCATCCACCCCAACCCTAACCCACCCTCGCAGGCTGCAACTGAGGAAAAAATCTTTTAAAACAGCTATCAAGATTGGCCGTCTCCTGTGATCAAATTCATTTAGATAATAGCTAAACGCTGCATTTCACTCGGTGCACAATGTTTTCCTTTTTTTTCTCTCTCCCTTTCCTTCTCCAGTATTCACCTGGAAATAATGCCGTGGTTGTCTAGGGGTAAATTTGAGGTGCTCTCTGAGGACCTGGCATATTTCGGTAAGCAGAGGCCGAGGGTGGATAGGTATCTAAGCAGCAAGAGAGATGGGAAAGAAGAGGACCACAAGGCCTTTTAAAAAATATTTTTCTTAAATGGACACCACTGTTTTTTTTTTTTTAATGAATATCGCTATTAGTGATTATTCCTCAGGGCTGTTCCTAAGTTAAACTTGAAAATCCTGAAAAAATATAAAAAGCATTTAAAAAAAAAACTAAATGCACACATAATGCCACACTCTGTGAGAACTTCCGTGGTGGTACAGCCGGTTAAGGATGTGGCGTTGCTGCAGCTGTGATGCAGGCCACAACCACGGCACAGGTTTGATCCCTGGCCAGGAAGTTCCCCAACTTCCACATGCCATGGGTGCAGTCAAAAAACAGACAAAAAACAAAAAACAAAAATTTCTCCCCCAAAAAATATGTTATACTCTATGAACCGCAAAATTAAGATCATAGTAAGGTAAATACATTTGTATTATAAATTTCACATCATACTGAGAGTCATTTCCAAGGGTGTTGAATATTATTTCAGAATAATGTTTCAAGACAGAGCATTTTTCTAGCAGCACTTTAATCATCAGATTTCCCTGGATTTCATGCAAAAACTCTGACTCCCACGTCCTGCACCAGATTTAAAAAATTAGGAAAAATTTATGTGGGAGTGGAGTTGAGAGGCACAAAGAGGTATGTATTTTTAAAGATCGTCTTGGACCGTTCTGAAGGACAACTCATTTTCTCACCTTAAAACCGGATAGAAACCGTGCCTAATAACGATGTAGTGCTCCATGGGTCACGGAGAGAATTTCACCAGCTCCCCTATCGCTAGTCATCTGCGTTGCTGGATTTACTGGGAATGTCAGCCTTTTAAAAGCTACTGATTTACTACCTTCCAGAAGGTTTCAGTGAGTGAAAGAGTATGTGGTGGAGTTTCTGTTGTGGCGCCATGGAAACTAATCCGACTGGAAACCATGAGGTTGCAGGTTTGATCCCTGGCCTTGCTCAGTGGGGCTCAGTGGGTTAAGGATCCGGCATTGTTGTGAGCTGTGGTGTAGGTCGCAGACGCAGCTCGGATCTGGCATTGCTGTGGCCGTAGTGTAGGCCGGCAGCTGTAGCTCCAATTACCCTAGCCTGGGAACCTCCACATGCTGCAGGTGCAGCCCTAAAAAGACAAAAGCCAAAAACAAGAGTGTGTGGCAATGTGCAGCTCATTAACTTCTTTATACTTTTAAACTATGAAAAAACTTGATCAATCCAATAGACAAATGACAGTTTTTCACTCTGTATTTTAATTGACTCTGACTTATTTTCTAGTAGGTTATGTAGTACTCAACTGTTTATTGACCGTTTATGTTTTCTAGCCTCTTGTTCTATTGGGAGTTCATCCACATTCTTATAAGACCTCTCTCTATTTTTTTTTTGTCTTTTTGTCTTCTTAAGGCCGCGTCCAGGCATATGGAGGTTCCCACGCCAGGGGTCTAATCGGAGCTACAGCTGCTGGCCTACGCCACAGCCACAGCAATGCCAGACCCTAGCCATGTCTGTGACCTACACCACAGCCTGTGGCAACCCTGGATCCTTATCCCACTGGGTGAGGCCAGGGACTGAACCCACAATCTCAAAGTTCCTGGTTGGATTGACTTCCGCTGCGCCAAGACAGGAACTCCCAAGACCTCTATATTTTTGGAAGGTGTTAACATTTAGTTTTCTCACATTTTTGTGATGTTTTGATTTTTTAAACTTTTAACTTTGTCAGCTAGTTTTGATGTGAAGGAATATGATCACATGTAATCAGATATGATAGCATTATCCTCATTATTTCTCCCTTATGGACATCTCCTCTTGTAAGAGTCAGTTAAATACACTTTTTTATTCTCATTTCTTCTATAGATTAATTCCATAACCCATCTGGAATCTATTTTCATGTATAACTTGAAATGAGGGACCTTGCTTATTTTTTTTTCCAAATGGTTTATCAACTTTTCTAACAGCACTTTAATAAGTAACTCATTTTACCCCTCTAATTTTAAAATGCACAATTATCACAGTAGGATACTTAGCTATAGAAGGGTTTTTTTGCATTGTTTTCTATTACATTGTAACTTTATGCTACATTTGCATATTAAAAAATGCACATCTTTCCTCATTAGTTTTTTACTCAAAAATTTTCTCAGTGAAAATCACTTTATCAAGTTTCAAAATATATTTTTATTCCAATTTCCATTTGTATTGCATTAAATTTACAAGACTCAGAGAAAAATTACATTTTTCAATAACTGGTATTCCTATGAAAGAAAATATTATGTTTTCATTTGATCAAATCACTTTTATGCCACTTGGTAGAGTTTTTAGCTTTTCTCACATGGGCACTAAATAACTTTATTAGTCTTATTGACATATGATTTATATTTTGTCTGGCATTATTAAGTTTATTTTATCAATACAGCTTTGAATTGAGGAATAGAAAACAATTTTTGTATGTTTATTTTATAACTCACCACCTTCCTAAATTATCCTTAATTCTAATACTTTTCAGTTGATTTACTTATGTTTTATACATTGCAAATCACATCATATATAAATAACAATTTATCTCCTTCTTCCAAACTTTATATTTCTTAGAATTTTTCTTGTTTTGCAAGGACTATATCTTTCATAAAAACCATGAGTAATAGTTGTAATGGGAGGCATACTTTTCTGAATTTTAATGTCTTTGGTATTTCACCATAAGCACGTGATTGGCCATTGGTTTGTGATAACTATAGCATTTTAAAAATCAAGTTAAGGAAATTTCCCTTATCATATTGAGGAAATCATTATATATAAGATCCTGCACTACATTTATTTTGTAACCTTACTTTGAACTACTTTTAGATGTATAGGAAAGTTAAAAATTAGCACAACCTTATCTTACCCCTCTCCTAGTCTCCTTCAATGTTCACATTTTACATAACCATAGTACATTGATCAGAACCAGGAAATTAACATTGACACAATAAACATTCAAGCTGTATTCAGATTCCATCAGTTTTGTTTTGTTTTGTTTAAGTAATTTCTTTGTTGTTGCTATTGTTCACTGGCCCACTTCAGTATCGGACATCACTTAGTCTCAGGCAGGCTGTAATAGTCTCTCAGTCTTTCCTTGTCTTTCCTGACCATGACACCATTGAAAAGTATCTATAGATTATTTTGGTAAACGTTGCTCCATTTGAGTTTGTCTAGTATTTTCACTTGGTTGTGAGTAGTATGCATGTTTGGTATGGCTCCCACAGAAATGATTCATTTCCAGGTGTTATACAGTAGGACCTTGTTTCTTGGGTTTGTTTTGTTTGTTTGTTTTTTGTCTTTTTTTTTAGGGCCACACGTGCGGCGTATGGAGGTTCCCAGGCTAGAGGTTGAATTGGAGCTATAGCTACTGGCCTATGCCACAGCCACAGCAACACCAGATCCGAGCCACATCTGCGACCTACACCATAGCACGTGGCAACGCCGAATTCTTAACCCACTGAGCGAGGCCCGGGATCAAACCTGCGTCCTCATGGATGCTAGTAGGATTCATTTCCACTGAGCCACAACAGGAACTCCAGTAGGACCTTGTTTTTTGTTAATCCATTCTAATTGTAATAATTTGCATCTACTAACCCAGACTCACAACCTCAGAGAACAAATTTCTTTTTTCCTTTTTTTTTTTGGCTGTGCCCGTGGTGTGTGGAAGTTCCCTGGGTCAGGGATCAAACCTGCACCACAGCAGTGACAACGCTGGGTACTAGGGAATCCCTATTTTTTTTTTAATATACTGTTGGATCTAATTTGCTAGCATTCGATTTAGGACTTTTGCAACAGGAGTTATTAGTCATATGGATCTGAGAAATTGTGGTTCTGTGTTATCTCTTCCTGTTTAAAAAAAAAAAAAAAACTGCCTAAATGCTTCATTCTCAATAAGCCCAAACTGTGGAAACTGGGAGAAATCATGCTAACGCAGGGAGTGTAAGAAGATTTTTGAAGGGTAGCCCAGATATGGAGACTTCCTAATGAAATCAGTTGCTACACTCTGAATTTCTCTGTGATATTTTTCCTAAAATTGATCTACCTGACAATGAGCATGGGGTCAAGGCCAACTCTCATCTAGATGCCTTCCTCAGCTCTCTTTCACCACTGCCCTTCTCTCACTTTGCATAAGAAAATGCTTTCACCCGAGTGGATTCTTTACTGGTTGCTTTGCCTCAAGGAATAGGAATTCTAAGGAAATCTGAACCTCTAATCTCTAAGTGAAATTCAAAATATTGCTGTAGGTGTTGAGAAAATTAATAATGCCTGTGACTGAGTAACAGATTCATGTGCTTGTCAGGCAGCTTCCAAGTCTTTGCTGTCAACAAAATTGAAGGAGGAGGACCTAATGCAATTATTGATATTAGATCATTAAAAATATAACTTGGAAAGAGTTCAAAGAATTAAGTGACATTTCCTCAACAGAACTCCTTCTATTCTCAAATACTTTTTATGTGATCCAGGTTTCTCAGAGATTATAACCCTCACTAAAGGAAATCAGGAATAGAAATTATAGTGAACCCTTGTCACATTCTAATGATCAGCATTACTCATCCACAGACACCTGAACTCATAATTCCATCCATCTGCTTAAGAGAGGCAGTTTCAGTAAGATTTGCTTTTTATATTTAGTAATTAGCAAGATGTATATTTATCTTTCTGATCATTTGTCTACTATTAGTTATAATCATAATTAAAGAATTTTTACACTCAACATTTAAAATTTAAAATAAAGGCTTTTTTGTCAATGACGTATGATAGGTGATGAATAAGACTATCAAACATAAAAAGTTATATTTTAATAAAATGTATGGGGGAAGTGGAACAGAAACATGCAATTAGAGGGAAAAAGGAAAGATGTAGATTTTTGAAATTTAAAACAAAAGCACTTTTCCTTTATTTTTAAATGATGGATAATGGATATCAAATTGCTATGCTATTTCATTGAATAATCCTAAAGGAAATTTTGTTTGAAAATTCTAATACTTCAGAAATTACATTCTTTTAAATTACATAAAACCCGATGAAAATCACCTAATTTGAAATTAGATATCAACTTTAAAATGTATAAAGACATACAGCCATATATGTGTGTGTGTGTGTGTGTGTGTGTGTGCATTTCTTTTATGGGCACACACATAAGAATTTTGCTAACCACTGAAAATTATCTCTACTGTAAAGATTAAAATTTATTCAAATGTGAAACACTCTATCACTTCAGTAGAAATACTAATCAAGTGGGTTGTTTGCAAAGATTATTTAAATGAAAAAATCCATCTATTCAGGGAAAATTGTTTATCTATAGGCCACATACCAGCCTAATTCTAATTTGCCTGAACGATTGCAGAGGCTGCCTGTGTATAAACCGTGGCTCAATTAGTGTAAGCTATATTTAATGCATGTTATTATGTGGGCTACAAGCTCTGATTCTTGTAAAAAACAGTATCTGCTTCTCAATTACAAGGTATTGGATAACCTCAGCTAATGAGCAGAATTCTGAGATAAGTTAGCATTTTATTGTGGAAGGCAGTTTTCATAATTAAATTTTGATTTGTTATAAATTTTAAATCACTAATAAGAAACCTTGGATTCAATTTTACCCCCATGCAGAAGAAGATATTGGCACTTATTTTTTTTTTTAAATATTTTTGCAAAAACAAAGTGACAATATTAAAAACACACAGTGGACTTCTAACTTCTGGTCCTGCATGTAAGGTGCTTGTAAGGCGTCACTCCTATCCTTACAACAAGAAAAAACAGAACCGAATGAAAACCAGCAGTTCTTCTTCGATCTGTCCTGGGATTGAGGTCTTAAGACAAACTGCTGTCCTCAAATTCAGAGAAGATACAGGTGAATATAGAGAATCACAGCTTACTTGAGCTGTGTCCTAGGTGCCTCTGTAGTTAACAAAGAAGTAGGAAAACAAATTGCAATTGACTGCTAGGGTCTTTGTGTAGACAGGCTTGAGAATTAAAATCCCCAGGGAGGGAGCCAGTCTTAAGAGGATCCCCACACTATCATGGGTTTTACCTCCCAGAGTTCTACTGGGTTCCAACAGGGAAAATCAGAGAAAAATTCCCATGTGTTTCTGGCAAGGGGAGGTGAAAAGTACCATTTCAAAATATGTCCTCAGTGTTCTGTTCTCCTTAACAAGACCTGCCCTCAGGACTTACCTATATTACCAGACCTTAATCCACTTGAGTTTTGCCAGAGACTTACTGACCTGGGGGAAAATTAAATATCCAACTCCAACTTCCTCTAAATGTCCTGTGTCACCTGGGGGGTAAGAACACCTGAGAAGCATTTGTGAAGTTCACGGTCCAGTGACACAGGTTCGGTAAAGTTCCAAGACCAAGCCATGGGACTACTGTATTCTTCCCCTCCCTACCCACCTGACCACCACGTCAGTAGGATTCCTGTGTGATAGCAGGGGATTACAAGTGTATGAAGTACATACCTCAGACTTTCTAAGAAGTCTCTAAGGAAGCTCAAAAACAATAGAGGAGAGAAAGCAATGGACACCAAGAGAGATTTTAGTCTCTGGCACCTACATCTATAGCAAATAATAAACACGGTCATAGCCAGATAAACATAAAAACTCACATTAAAGGCCTATTTACCTCAGTTCCTTTTACCAAAGGCATCATGTCCAGCTTTCAACAAAACATCACGAGGCACTAAAAGATTAAAAAATAGAGTTTGAAGAGACAGAGCAAGATCAGAACCAGACTCAGCTATGGCACACATGTTGGAAACATCAGCCTGGGAATTTAAGACTCTATGACTAATGTGTTAAGGACCCTAATGGATAAAGTGGAGAACTTGCAAAAATATGTGGACAGAGAGATTTAAATTCCAAGAATGAGTGAAAAGGAAATGCTAAAAATCATCAACACTACAACAAAATGAAGAATGCCTTTGACAGAGGCATCATAGGCTGGACACAGCCAAGGAAAGAATCAGTGAGCTTAAAAAGAGGTCAATAGAAACTGCCAAATATAAAATAAATACCAAGAGGAAAAAGATAAAAGACAGAAGAAAATGTCTGTGAGAACTGAAGCAAGATAAGTACCAAAAAAAATCTACACCTAGACATATCACATTCAAAGTGCCAATAATTAGAGAGAAAGAGAAAATCTTGAGAAAAGCCAGAGGGAAAAAAAAAAAACACCTTACCCACAGAGGAGTGAAGGTAAGAATTACCATTAGACTTCTCTTCAGTCACTATGCAAGCAGATGAGAGTAAACTATTTAAAGATTTTTTTTTAAAGACCACCAAACTAGAATTCTGTATTGTTAAATTATCTTTTAAAGTGAAGGAGAAATAGACTTTCTTGCCAGGCGAGTCTGTTGACGACAAATTCCCTCCATTTTTGTTTGTCTAAGAAAGTCTATTTCTCTTTCACTGTATAGTTCAACTTGATACCGAATTCTGGGTTGGTGGTCTTTTTTTCTTTAACATTCTAAATAGATTACCTCAGAGAGAAGGTAAATGGTATAGGTCAGAAACTTAGACCTACTTACAGAAAGGAAGAGTTTTATATAACATACAAATTAATACAAAATAAATTCTTATATTTTAAAAATTCTTAATTGGTCTAACAGATAACAATGTGTTCTAAATAATAGTAGCAACAATGTATTTAGTAATTACAGCTTAAGGATAAGTGACATGAGTACAGTAATGTTATAAGGAGTAGATGGGAGGAATTTGAAATACTCTGTTATAAGGTACTTATAGGATACGTGAAGCTGCTATTTGAAAATGGGCTTGGGTTAGCTGTAAATATATTTGGTAAATTCTAAGGTAGTCACTTAAGAAAAATTCAAGTATACATAATATGCAAAGAGATGAGAGAAAATGAAACATAAAAGATACTCAATTAAAAGCAGAAGAGGCCAGAATTTCCCATTGTGGCTCAACGGGTTAAGGACCTGACATTATCTATTGGGATACAGGTTCCATCTCTGGCCTTGCTCAGTGGGTTAAGGATCCAGCATTGCTGCAAGTTGCTGTGTAAGCCCCAACTGCCGCTCTGATTTGACCCCTGGCCTGGGATCTACCATATGCCACAGGTGCACGTGTAAAAAGAAAAAAATAAAAAGCAGAGATGGTCAAAAAAGAGTAGAAGGCAAAAAAGAAAAAGAAAGGAAAAAGCAAAGAAAGGAACAAAGAACGGGGTAAAAAAATAGTAATAAATATGGTAGGTATGAATTCAGTTATATCAGTAATCACTCTAAACATCAGTTGCTAAATAGGTCCATTAAAAGCTAGAGATTGTCGGACTGGACCAAAAAGCAAAATGCAACTATATGTTATCTGCAAGAAACCCGCTTTAAATATGTATAGATTAAAACTAAAGGTGTAGAGAAAGATATATACTGTGCTAAAACTAATCAAAACAAAGCAGAAGTAGACATTTTTATTTCAGACAAAGCATACCTCAGAGTCAGGGAAATTATTCAGGTTAAGAGGCTCATTATGTAATGGTTAAGGGGTCAATTCTCCAAGAAGACATAACAATACTTAACATGTATGTCCCTAACAATAGAGCATCAATTTACATAAGACAAAAAGTGATAGAAATGCAAGGAGAAATAAATGAATGCAAAATCAGAACCGGAATTTTCAACTTCCTTCTGTCTTAAGTAGACAGATCTAGCAGGCAGGGAATAAGTAAGGACATATTTGAACTCAACAGCACTATCAATCAACTGAATATAACTGACGTCTATTGACTGCTTCAAGCAACAGCAGCAGAATGCACATTTTTCTCAAGCTCACATATAATATTCACCAAGAGAGAGCACATTCTACACCATAAAACATATCTTAATATATTTAAAAAATAGAAGTCACACTAAGTATGCCTTCAGACTACAGTAGAATTAAACTAAAAATCTGTCACAGAACAATAGCTGGAAAATCCCCAAATACTTGGAAAGTAAACCAATTCAGCAATGGGCTCCAGAGCATACAGTTAACAGGAGCCTGGATTTAAATCCATTCCTGTTTCCTTCTGGAGCCCTTGCTTAATTTTTGGAGACTGTTAACCTATTGTAAAAATCTGAAAGCCTTAGAGATTATTCATATGTCTACTTTACTAGCTACAAGTAAAAGTGAGAAATGAAAACTCTAAAGCCAAATCATTACAATTTATAGTTGCCTTTTCACAGTAGGTCTTTTTGGTTCTTTCCCTCATTGCAACAAGCATTTTTATGCCCTTTAAGATTTATTTTTCTCTTATCTATCAATACTTATAATAGTGTTATATGTATATGGTATATGTTAGGCAAGTATCTGATAGGAAGGTAACCAGGATCAGGAGGGCTGAATTCAAGTGAAACCTGATCAGCAAATATGGTGTAGTTTTCCGCTTTAGTTTTCATGGGCCAGTCAACATATTAACTACAAAGACTTTTCTGAAAAATTAAAATGGAATCAAATTGTTGCCAATTCCATGTCAAAAATTACAGCTTTCGCCTTTGGGGACTATTTGTATTTACTGAGGGTTTGGATTTGAGTGAGAAAACAGTTTTTGCTGGAGTTTCCTTTACCTAGCTTCTAAGAGGCGGTGTTTTTGACAACTGGAGGAAATGAAAACTCATGGTAAGTCACCCATTGTTTCTGGGCTCCCTTGGAAAGATGCTCACGAGGGATCTAGATCATCCTTAGTGCTGGGAAACCACCCCTCAAGACCCGAGCTCCACTTACCATGCAGGCTCTTTCATGGATCATGGATAGCCCTGCTTCTGGTTTTGCAACTGTGTCTCTCAAAGTCATACATAAATACTTAGGCCTTGGCAAAATAAAATGCCAAACACATTTTTCTTTGATTTACAATCCATGAGTATTTTGATAGAAATAAAATAATTATAATTGATGTGCTTTTGATTTATTTAGAAATAATCCATCCAAATGCTATGAGCAAGACACTTTTAGGTCCAAGAAGCCTCTTTGGCCTTTTAGTCTGTTAAACTTTTCAAATTATCTTTTTTTTTTTTTTAATTTTGGTTGTTGGACCAAAGAGTTGGCCACGGCTAAAAGACTAAATTCAAACTTCAAAGGGTTGGAATTGTATTGAAAACCCAGACTCTCAGAAGCATTTTCTCTCTCATCTGAGTTGTAGGGTCCATCCTACTTTTTGTTATAATGTCAGATCCCGGGCAGGGTGGCAGCCAGAGAGTCTTTAATCAGTTCCTATGGTGGGACTGGAGACTGGGCTGCAGCTTCTCCACTGAATTTCATTCATGCTGTGGTGTCTGAGCAAAGAGTTAAACCTCAGAAGGTGCTCAAGAGGCCAAAGGTTGGGACAATCATTTTTTCTCTCTAAACATTAGGGATAGAAATTATTTCTTTTGCATCCTAAAGCTGCCATTGGCAGAGGTTGACTTTCAGTAAAAATGCATAACTATTTTCATCAGAGAGGTGACGACAAAGCCCCAGTTAATGCTGGTCTAGAAACTATCTTTGTGGTCTTCACCATTCTGTTCCCACACCATTTAAAAGCTTAGACTCCCTCAAGCTCATGCACTGGCTGTCTTTCTCTCCCATCTGTAGCCTATAACCTCTGCCTCAACATTTATGTCTTAGCTCAAAAGGTACTTACTTCCTCTGTGAAACAGACTTAGTGCCTCCTCCCTCCCAGCTATTCTCAAGTGAACAACTCCTATAATGGTTACAGTTGCTCGCTTTAATTGTTTCTTTGCCTGTCTCTCCTCTAACATGTAAGGTCCTTGAGACCGGGGTTTACTTTTCCCACTTATGTCCTCAAGGCCTTCCAACATGTTTGGCGTAAATATGTGAGTAATTATGTCCGTAGAGTAATAAATGGAAAAAATGCAACGAAGATTTATATCTTATTACAGCTCCTTGTTTTCTTCATAAAAAAAAAATCTCAGGGGTAACCACCAAAGCCTCCCAATGCATTTCTTCTGAAACCATACCAAGAAACTTACCCACTGAGCAGTATTTACCGAGCTCTCCCTTGGTCCTGATGATGCTGTGTTGTAGAAGGCAGGCATGGCCCTGATGTCAAGGACCACAGTTTTGGCCATGGCCTTGGCCATATGTCTTCCTGGGAAATGCTAGGGTGCCTGGAATTCCTAAGATGAAAAACGTCTCATGCAACTTCCTGTGTAACGTCCTGTAACCATCTCATTCTATGACCATTCAGTGATAATTTTTATTGTTAGTCCTGACAGAAGATGAGCACTCTAGATTTTCGCAGCAATTGTCTACCACTGATATATTAATGGCAAGAATGAGCACTCATCCATATGAGAGGAAAAGTGGAAGAGTTTTTTAGCTGGCCATCAGCTAGGCAATCCCTGCCAGTGGCTTTTTATTTCTCTGGCTCAGAATTACCTCTTCCTTCCCTGAAACCACGGACTGTCCTCTTTCAGGGCTACTTCTGAGCCATTTGGAGGAAGAAAGAAGTCTGGGAGAGCAAATGTTGACCCCTCAAATGATGCCCAGATCCATTTCCATTGGCTAGTGAGGCTGCTGGGTCACAAAACGGTGGTACAGAGACGGCCAAGTAGGAGGTGTCTGGCTCTTGGATTCTGCAACAGGTTATGGATGGACTGTTTCCTTTTGTCTGGGAATTTTAAGTAAAGCCTCAAGCTTAACCTAATGGCTTTTTAAGTACTGCTACATTCCAAAGGGAGGCACTAGATTAGCTTCTTCCCAACAGGGCTTGCTAAGCAGTATCTAAACCATCCTAATTCTCCTGATAGCCTATCAAAGAGAACAGTCGGGTTTCAGTAGAGTGGAGGAGAAGCCATTTCTTTGAAGAGAATCCAGAAGAATGCAGAGCACTGTGACATTCTGTTTCTCCCCCCTTGAACCTCCCAAGCTTTAATCCAAGCAGTGGGACTCCTGGAGACTTACCATTGGGTGGTCTGTGGGAGTGGTTGGTATCTGTCTGCTGGCTGGATCCTTGCCGAGCACGGATGTCTTCAGGTCTCCAGCCAGAGTAAAGTGAGAGAAATTATTAGAGAGAGATGGACCAGGTTTGGCGGTTATGGGTGAAGATAAAGACCGGTCTCTCCCTCTCCTTTAAGGAAGCTGAGGCAGAGGTGGGCTAGGCCATTCTTGGGAGTAGTGGGCTGCAGAATTTAGCGTGGTGAGAAGATACGAGATTTCTCCTGGTCAGCGAGGCTGTCAGCTCAGGTCATCTTGGAAGATGCTCAAGAAGCCTTTCTGCTGCCAAACCAAGGATGCCCTGAGGGGGCATGAATTTAGAAGTCAACAGCAGCTGGGTATGTTTGGGGGCAGTGGAAAGGGCAGCTCAGAGGAAGCTACCAATAAACCCCTGCAAAAGATGGGCCACCAGTACAATGGCCCAGGGTGGAGTGTGGAGAACCCCAAGCGAGAATACAATCCTTTGGCCTGTTTTCTCCAACTAACCACCTTCTCTCTCCCTTCCTCCACCTCAGACGAGCCAGAGGGTAGTGATGGAAGCAGGAAAGCAAAGGACAGGTGATGTCTCCCCTCCCTACCGCAGGTGCAGAGAAATTCCAACTGACGCCTGAATTGTGGAGAGGGATAACCTTTTATTATTTATTTTTTGTCTTTTTGCCTTTTATGTAGAGCCGCACCCGCGGCATATGGAGGTTCCCAGGCTAGGGGTCTAACAGGAGCTGTAGCCGCCGGCCTTCGCCACAGCCACAGCAACACGGGATCCGAGCCACGTCTGCAACCTACACCACAGCTCACGGCAACGCCGGATCCTTAACCCACTGAGCAAGGCCAGGGATCGAACCCGCAACCTCATGGTTCTTAGTCGGATTCGTTAACCACTGAGCCACGAAGGGAACTCCGAGAGGGATAACCTTTTAAATTAAACGGAAGATTGGTTTCTAAGAATTTAGTTTGTATCAGAGTTTATAAAACCTGAAAGTAACTGGAGAGTGTCAGTACCTTTCCCCAATGCTGCCAAATCAATATGGAAGTTGACTATGGACAGGAAATGTGTCAAGGCAGTGATGGGGGAAAAAAACTAAGCCATTTCCAGTTTTTACATGCTAGGTTCAGCCCTTTCAATCAACCAGTAACCATGTTAAGTGACTCAGGACTAGACTTTGAATGTGATTATCGGTCATTCCTCAAGATAGTAGAGGATTAAGTGGAGGACAGGCCATGTATGGCCTGCTGGGCTAAATATGTGGCACAGCAGACACCGTGGGTGACCAGACCATGTCCCCTTGGCACTTACGGCTACACAGCCAAGGCTACTCACCTCCATCTCCAAAGAGTGTTTCCTTTTCCTGCAGAATATCGGTTCCATTCAGGAGAAGTTCCACAAAAACAAAATTAGCATGAAGGATTCCTGGTCCAAAATGTAGGGAGAATCTCTGCCTGAAAACCTCCTTTTTTTTTTTTTTTTTCTCCTACCTGAACAGGATCCAAAGTGACCAGAATATCGTGGCACATACTTTGTGAGGTTCTGGACTAAGAAATGTGGGTAAGGAAGAAGTCTCCCCCAAAAGGTCACTGGGACTCCCTCTCTCCTTTCTGGGGAACTGCCTTTATTCAGCCTAAACTATTTTCCACCTATTGATATTGTAGTCCTTTTAAAGAGGAATAAGCCATAAGACATTGAATGAAGTTGCATAAAGCGGTGGAGCCCTATACCTGGGTTCTTTTCCCTCACGTAATGCTACTTGGCTAATGCTTAATAGTTTTCAGCACATACTCCAGACCCTCGGTTCTCCAAGGGAGCTGAATAAAAGTAAAGATGCATAGCCGGGGGAGTTCCAGTTGTGGTTCAGTGGCTTAAGAACCCAACTAGTATCCATGAAGACGCAGGTTCAATCCCCGGCCTCGCTCAGTGAGTTAAGCTTCCGACATTGGTGTGAACTGTGGTGTAGGTCACAGATGCTGCTTGGATCTGTCGTTGTTGTGGCTGTGGCTGTGGTGTAGGCCGGCAGCTGCAGCTCCGATTCGACCGCTAGCCTGGGAACCTCCATATGCCACAGGTGCAGCCCTATAAAAAGAAAAAAGAAAAAGATGCATAGCTGGGTGAGAGTTTGTAAGTGTGACATAAAGCCCCAAAGGAAGTCCCAATATCTTGTGCTGCCTTAACAGCTGGTGAGACCAGGAGGGCTCATCCAGCCTAACTACAAGTTCCCTTCTCCCTTCTGTTCCTAGAGTAAGGTCTTCTAGCCAAACCATGTTCCTCATCAAGGGGACCAGGGGCAGTTCCCACTTTACCCTAAGGAGTGGGTTTCAGGTCCCTGCCGATCTATAGAGTTACTCAAACAGGCCAATCACATTGTTCTGTGGGAACCAGGACATCATACCATCTTTTTTTTTTTAACTGTTTTTTTCTTTCTTATGATTCTAGAATTTTTTCCATTCTAGTTGGTTTACAGTGTTCTGTCAATTTCTACTGTCCAGCAGCATGACCCAGACATACATGTATATACATTCATTTTCTCACATTATCCTCCATCACATTCCATCACAAGTGACTAGACATAGTTCCCTGTGCTCTACAGCAGGATCTCATAGCTTATCCACATCACACCATCTTAATATTAGAAAGCCTGCTTTCCGCAGCCCCTGGTTGTTCACTCTGTTCCTGAGTGGGACCCCCTGTGGCCCTGTGTCCTGGTCCGTGTGTGCATGTGACTGATAAACTGCTGTGGATCGTATCTGCCCAGTGTCAGGTGTCATGCGTTTGGCCAACCCTACAGCTTTAGGGTGAGAATCACTCCCTCACCAACGGAGTGAACAGGACGTGATTAAGACAGTGGGCTGCACAATGCACGGCCGATATTTGATATGGTGAAGATGAAGGCGTTCCTACAACACACAGAATGAAAAATAAATTTGCTTCAAGAACTCAGAATGAATCCATGCCTGGTGACCCTCATAGCCTGGCATTAGTCAGCTAAAGAGGACTGGGCAGGTATCTCCCAAACAAAATGATGTTAATGAGTCATGTGACTTAAAACACATGTTTTGGAGTCAGACTGAATGGAATTGACCTCTGTGCTCCGTCACTTAGCAGGTGTATGGATTTTGACAAGTTAGTTAAACTCTCAGTCTCACTTTCATCAAGTGTGCAGTGGGGAAAATGACAGCCCATCACAGAGGCATTATGAAGAATAAATAATGCCAGGAAAAGCACCTAACAACATAGCACACAATAAAGGCTCAATGCACGTTAGCTGGCAGTTGTTTATTAGAAATTAGAAAAATCCTAAATTAGTTCTAAATTAGAAAAAAAGATCTTGTAAGATAGAAAATATCTTTGTAAGAAGTAACCATGATACCATCATTTGTTTTAAACCAATGTGTGTATTAATTCGTCAAAGCCTGACCTTGTAGTTGGAACACTTAATAAACATGATTTATTTTTTTTCAGTTGATGAAGAGAGAAACAGATAAGGAGAAATGATATGTCTATATATGAAAACATGGTCCACCTGGAGCTAGAGATATGTAAATAGAGACTCATATAAATA
>PVHT021183645.1:1947782-1977572 GCA_004024745.2 Catagonus wagneri | reverse complement strand
TCGTTGCTGGGGTTCCTGTAGGTGATGAACTCTCGTTGCTGGGGTTCCTGTAGGTGATGAACTCTCGTTGCTGGGGTTCCTGTAGGGTGGTGATTTCACTGGTGTCTTCAGGGCAAATAGACTAGAAGCATAGGTCCTAGTTCATTGTGTGAAAGAAAGCAGAGATGTAAGAAAGAGGATGGAAGAATATTCTCAGGTGTTATTAGCAAGAAGACCTTCAGACATACTAATAAAGAATGGGGGTGGGGAATAAAACGAATTGGAGAGAAATCCAGATTATGCTACCTCTCAGGAAGTTTCTAGAATTGGAGTATGTGTTCCAGAAGCAGAGGGTTGTGAAGGTAAAAAGGGGCAGGGCTGACAGGGCCAGATATGTTCATGGTAGATGCTTTAGAATGGAAGATTGGAGTTCCCTGGTGGCTCAGTCGGTTAAGGATCCAGCTTTGCCGCTACAGTGGCTCGGGTGGCTGCAGTGGCACGGGTTCGATCCCTGGCCCCAGAACTTCTTCTGTATGCCATGGGTGCAGCCAAAAAACAAAAACAAAAACAAACAAACAAAAAACTAGAGAGAGAGAGAAAATGCAAGGCACAGAGTTACTTGAGCATGCCTAGAGTCAAGATTTTAAAAGAGTGAGATAGGGAGTTCCTGTCGTGGCTCAGTGGTTAACGAATCTGACTAGGAACGATGAGGTTGCAGGTTCGATCCCTGGCCTTGCTCAGTGGGTTAAGGATCCGGCGTTGCCGTGAGCTGTGGTGTAGGTTGCAGACACGGCTCGGATCCCGCGCTGCTGTGACTGTGGCGAAGGCCGGCGGCTACAGCTCCTGTCAGACCTCTAGCCTGGGAACCTCCATATGCCACGGGTGTGGCCCCAGATAAAAAAAGCAAAACGACAAAAAATAAAAAATAAAAAAATAAAAGAGTGAGATAGGAACCACAAGTCTGAGAAAGAATAGAAACATGGAAAATAGTCAAAGGAGGAAAGTGTTTCTTTTTAACTAAAAATCACTTTTTGATGAAAAAAATATTTTTAAGAAAAGAAAAATTGGAACGACATGAGGGAATACTGTTAACTAAATCATTGTAATTAATAAAAAAAAAGAATTACAAAAATTATTTCCAGTGTCCAAATATCCTTTCCATCTGACAGAACTCAGAGCTGCTCATCTCAAAGTTCTGTTTGGTTACAGGACATCTGGACTGGTCACAGCGCTCTCCTTCAACAGTTAATGACATTATTAGATAAACAGGACTGACACTGAAGACAGTCTATCTGTCGCAGATAGAGAAGAGCCATGTGGGAACGCCACTCAAATCACAAAGAGTTACCTAGGGGCCAAACCAAATCCTGTACTTCTGAACTGTTGATCTGCTTGGTTCTATTTGAAATTAATAACCTCCCAGACAAAGTCAGGGCTATTTCTTCGTAGAATCCACTTACCAGCTGTGTTTCCTGTAACATATTCAGGCTAAGACAGTAGACTCTAACATGTTTTTAGGTCACTAGTATATTGATGCTAATAAATGTTAGAGTTTTGCAATTCCTTCTGTTTCATTATTACTATATCAGCTTTTTGGTATTCATTTGTGTTTCTGAATTATGACACTCATTAAAGAAATTATTTCCCATAACAGATGAAAATAAATCTACAGAAGTAAAGAGAGTAATTTTGCGAAGTTTTTCGAAAAATTTTTGTAATTCCTTTTAAGGAAATTCATTCATACCAGCTTTTATCTGACATTGAGTACATATCTTGCTAGTAAGTACAATAAAACAGAGCCTAAACACATTACAAAGTTTAAGAGCCCCAAAGACTTCAGAATCTGGTGTGTTAGATGAAATTCAATCATTGAATTTAGACTATTTCTTAAAAATTGTATGCGTGGAGTTTAAAATCATGTCATGAGGCTTTCAACTCAAGACCTGGTCAATGATGCCTTTTGTCACTAATTCACAGAATGGTGACTTGGAAATATGAAGGAACTGATTTATCTTTCAGAAGAGAAAACACAATCTGGACAACCTGCCTTGGACTCTTCCCTAATGTGAAGTTGTTTTAACATACAACATTAAATGTATATTACCTCCTTTATCATCTCAAAGACCCAGAGGAGCTGAAAGTTCATCCATCTGATCGTTCCTTCACTGGACAGACAACTATCAAAGCCCTACCGGGTACCAGGCACTGACATGGGCATATGATACCTCTCTCGCCCCAACAAATAGGCTCCCTGACCAGAGATAGTCGTTAGGAAAGACAATTCAGTGTGATGGGTACACTATTAGGAATGCAGGAGAATGAGGAGTTAACTCTGTGATGAAGAACCTAAGAGGATGGCATAGAGCGGGCAGCATCTCAATTGGGTGGAGGAGAAATTCACCAGTCAGCCAACGAGAGAAAATGTACCCACTCCAAGCAGAGAAATCTGGTGTGTAATGCCCGGAAGTTTGAAGAGCCAAGCATTTCAGAGTGAATGGAACACAGGGTGGCTTGTGAGGGAAAGGGAGGTGGAAAAGAAGGTGGCAGAGAGATTGCAAATGATTTGCAACAGATTTCCTCCCAAGGATTTTAAGCAAGGAAGTGACAAGATTAGATGTGTCTTTTGGAAAGATAATATTTGAAGGAAGTCAAAGTACAGACTAACATAGTAGCAAGTAGAAATAGGAAGGCAAAGAGGCTGCTGCTACAGTATTCTAGATTAAAGATAGAAAGTAGTGCTGAATGAAGGCTTTGGCAGGGAGGTGGAGAGGAGGGGATGGATTTGAAAGTTTCAGGAGGTGGAGTGATAGGTTTTAAGGAGCTATTGGATGGGATCGTTGAGGGATGGCAATTTTGGCCGCTGTGAAGTTATGAACGTCCTTAACTACATAAATACCACGAGAAGAACGGATTAGAGGAGACCCAAAAGTTTGCCATGTAGGGAGAGTTTTACTGGACTTGCTGAGATTCAGATAATAAGCACAGTTTCAGGTGATAAACAGTTCTATCCAGTAGATACGTGCAATGAAGAAGAGGATCAGGGACCAGAAGGAACTATGGATATCAAATTAGGGGTTAATGGTGCATACCACCGTTAGAAGCTGACTCAGTGAATGAGGTCACCTATAAAGAGTACATCATGTTTGAAGAAGGTAGGACCGAGCGTGACATTCTAGTTAAGCCCCAAATCCAGGCCATCCAGTTTACAGTCATGAATTTCGGGAGACATTTAATTTCAATGGTCTAAACCATCGTTTAGGCAATCACTGATATTTGATACTATTATTAACACGACTGATCTCACTAATACTAGGGAAATACGATCGAAATAGGTGCATTATAGAGAACTCTTCTTTTTAGAACAGTCATCTTGTGAACGTCGGCCAAGTTTTCCAATTCTTTGTTCATGACACAAAGAGCCAAATCTAGCAAAACGAACAGAGAGAGAGAGAGTGGTAGTTGACATGGATCTATCCACTCTGATATACTCTAGATAGAATAGAATCCAGTGTTTGCACCACCAGGAGATCCCCCATTCTAAAGTCTTAGCTCTCACCTGTCCATCACTGTGTTTTTAATCCAAAGGGAGTAAGTTCACCACCGTCAGGTAACTTCCTTACGTACTTGTCTCAGAAGTCCCAGCTCTGTTTATCCAGCCAGCATGACTCATGCTGTTGACAGGATCTTTTAATTGCAAATATGTGTAGGCACCGCAGCAATGTCATTCTGACTCGGTGTGCTAAAAATGACCCGGAGCAGGAATTCCCAAATGTCTCTGAGAATGGAACATGGAAAACCTTTCCAGCGCCACTCTTTGGTTAGACTTAACGCAAAATTAGAGTTAACTCATGTCTCCACGGTCAGTCTGTGGCCCTGCGATTTCCATTAACTGTGCCATTTTGGATGATTTTATTGCTCTGACCCCGAACTGAAAATGGAACAGATTTTATGTTGCTTCTCTTCTCTCTTCCCTACCGTGCAGTCCAAGTCCGTACAGTGACATCCCCAAGTGCACGGCCTAGGCAGATGTATATATGAGCTGTCACATAAAACCCCTGCACATTTACACAGTGTGTGTGGATAACATACACACATAATAAAGCTTTCCATAGATCCTTTTTCATTCTATGTTCTCACTTCCAAGTGAAATGAAAATCGATGCGAGAGACCACTAGAATGTTTCACCCAGATGACATTGTTGTCATGTGTGCCATACCATCATTCATACATTAATATGTAAAAATGACATTTTTTTAATAAAATGTGTCACTTTAATTTAGAGCTGAAGGAGAAGACATAGGAAAATATTTTCCAACTCATTAGGCCGCAGGCCCAAAGAAATAAATCCTTCTGATGAATCCTGTCATCACATTGTAATTCCAACACTTCAATATTCTGAAATTAACCAGACTCATGCCATCCTCTACTTCACTATTTCAGCCTAAAAGGCTTCCAGAAAGTTCCCCAAGCGCTGGCTGTGAAATTACATCGGAGACTAATGGGAGTCGCTAGGCAGGGGGTAAAAGAGGGTGTTTTGCGGTGTGTAACAGATTTCAGATAAGTGCTGAGCTCATGTATCAGGAAAATGACTTGTTTCCTTTTGCTGCAGCCGAGGTAAAGTCTGCAAGCAAGGAGTTCGCTTTAGCTCTGGTGACACTAATTGTGAATAAGCAAACGTCCGAGGCAGCAGCCCTGAAGCCTCTCTCGGTGCCACCGATTTCCTGTCTTCGGAGGGTTTCTCTTCCCTTAGAGTGCCATCTGATAGCGGTTTTTAAGGAAGCTGACAGTTCAACCTCTACTGCAAGAGAAAAAACAATGAATGGTCAGTTGGCTGCCATGGTTCTTCGATTTTGACTTCTTAGCGCTTGAGATTTCACCCGCCTCTGGCCAGCAAATGCTGTAAGAGACTCGGGGGTTTTTCTCATAAGCCACTGGCTCTTGCAGAATCTGCCTGCTAAGGATGTTGAAGATAGAATCAGCTGCTTAACACCTAAGGGCCCTGAATCCTGCACGTGTCAGAGAATATCCGCTATTGACGGAAAGATGTTCCTCCCAGTATCTTATAAATGGGGGGTTTGGTACGAAATGTGATCCGTTTGTAAAGCCCTGGTATCCAGAGAACAATCAAAGTCAGCACAAGCATACGCCCATTTCCAGAACTCTCTCCTAGGTATTCCTCTTAAACGCATTCGACAACATTTGTAGAGCATTTACTGTACACCACGGATTGGGGCATATCCAGGCCCAAAATGAATATTCTCCTTGTCCTCAGATCACGTGATGAAATAAGTTAAGAAACCCTGTGTTAAAGCACCTAGAAAGGAGTTCCCACCGTGGCTCAGTGGGTTAAGAATCTGGCTGCAGCTGCTCAAGTTTTGTGGAGGCACAGGTTCCATCCCCTGGCCGGGGGCAGTGGGTTAAAGGATCTGGCGTTGCCGCAGCTACAGCTCAGATTCAGTCCCTGGCCTGGGAACTTCCATATACCATGGGTGCAACCGTATTAAAAACAAACGTTAAATTAAGATTTAGAATTTTAAAGACCACATTGGGTAAAGCGGTGGGGCTATGAGGTTGGGGCTAGAAGACCGACTGTAAGAGACTGAAGAATAAATGAAACTTATCTACACTTTAACACGTAGAAATATTTCTTCTCTGTGGAGACTTATCAGAGCCTTTAATATGCCAGAAAGTATTGTCTGTGTCTAAGAGGAGAAGGAAAACCTGTAGCTTTGCCCACATTTATTTTAGCAAGGGGTCTTTTTAATTTGTTTTAAATAGGAGGCATCATTCAGGATTATTTTTTGGAAACAAATTGTTCTCTATTGATAATGGTTTTCATTCCTATAGTATTTTCTTAGATCTTTCCCTTGTTCCTTTACCAATTATCCTACATTTAAGTCCATCAACTCGGAAGCTAGGATGTTGTCTAACACTTATTTAAGAGGTCTAATTTGCTATAGGCACTCTCTACATTTTAGGTAGCACAAGACAGACTAAAATCGTCACTTCTGTGTTCAATGCTTCACAATATAAAAACGAAATCAGATGATGGCGACCTTGAGGTCCACCTTAATACCTATGTGTTGGGCACTCTGATGAGTACTTTCCGTACTTCAAATCTGAAAAAAACCACTAAGGCGGCAACTACTGTCATCTTCACTTTTCAAGACAAGGACAGCGTGGTACAGATAAGCGGCTTGCCCAACGCCACGCAGCTGTGGTAACGTGGCACTGCAGTTCTCCCACGGCCAGGCTGCCTTGGGGTCTGGCTCTCCCGGCGTGGAAAAGTCTCCTTTCAAACCATTGTGTTTGCTGCTTACCTGATATGATTGCGGATGATGGTGGTAGGGTGGGGGCCGGCCCCACCCACGCCACCCCTCCAGTCCAACTGTTCTCATTTGCTTAGAGGCAGTCCTTGCCTTTGAGGAAGGGCCCTTGTCACAGGTGTTTTTCTAGTTTTAAATGAATGAGTATGGGAGTTCCCACTGTGGCTCAGCGGGTTAAGAGTCCAACTAGTATCCACAAAGATTTGGGTTTGATCCCTGGCTCTGCTCAGTGGGGTAAGGATGTGGTATTGCCGTGAGCTGTGGGTTGCAGACCTGGCTCGGATCCCGCATGGCTGTGACTGTGGCTGTGGCGTAGGCCAGCAGCTGCAGCTCCAGTTCGACCCCTAGCCTGGGAACTTCCACATGCCATGGGTGCACATGGAAAAAAAAAATTAGTGAGTAGAGTATGTAAACACTTCTGTTTTTGTCCGTGATGTGTTTCACATAAATCCTACTGCTCTGAACTTGACTCCTTTATTTTATCTAAGAAAACAAAGAGCAGGGTGGAAAAGATGGCAGTGCTCGTAGCAGAGAGAGAACAGAGATGGTAGAGGAAACTGCGTTCTTGGTTTTTTTTTTTTTTTAAGAAAAGAGCAAGAAGTGTTTCTTTCCACCTCAGGCAGTGTGGCTCATCCATACTTCTGTTTCCCTCTTGTGACAGCCTCAGGGGCCACACGCCCCATACCCTGTCACTAGAAGCAAGAAGCCAGCCCCACTGCACCCACACTGGACTCTGGGTGAGCGAGGAGCAAACCTTGGCTGGGCTGAGCCACTGACATTTAGAGAGTGATCCCTTATGGCCCCTCGTATTATTGATGACAAGTCACCTACCAGCCTAGGGCATCCTGACGTTGGAGAGTGAATGAGCTGTTTCTGAGAGGCGTTCAAAGAGCATTGACCAGCGGGCCAAGCCTTCTTTAGCGAGGACAGTCAGCTTCGCCTCCACCCCAACTCTGGCCCCTCAAAACTGGTATCTTGTTTGGCCCCCATCGTCAGGTCATGAAAGTTTGAAATGCTTCAGTAAATACGATGTTTCCTTAAGGAGTGTTATCTTTGGAACCCAGGGCAGGGCAGCCTACATGGAAGAGGGAACAGCCCACATGGAAGAGGGAACAGCCCAGCTCACGCAACAGTCAGTCCCCACCTTGGGATAAGCACACACACCAGATATTTATTGCGGCATATTTTGCTGTGCTGAAATGCTCCACGAACCTCATGTAACGACACTGAAGACATGTTACCGGCGAGCATCGTTTTGGAGATCTCGTGTTGTGTATGTGCACGCCATAATTTAACAACCACTGTGTTTTTCCACTCCATTCTATGGACACTGAATACTTAGATAAAATTCAATACTTAATTATGTGGTGAACTTCCTTCGTTTTCAAAGCTATCTTTATTTATTTATTTTTTAGTGGAACGTTATTGAGGGAGATTTTTCTGTGTGGACGTGTGTTCTCCATAGAAACAGTTCTTTTTTTTTTTTTTTTTTTTTTTAGGGGGAGTAAATACTGAGGAAAGAGGAATCCCTTAGAGATCTGAAGCCAGGAATGTCTGCTTGGAGTTAATCATATTTTTCCTTCCCAACCCCCATAAACAGCTGAGGTTGCATAAGTGATGTGCAGTGTGATTAGGGTTTGCTGAGTACAAGGCACAAGAAATTTACAAAGTTTTGGCAGGAAACACTCTCCACGCAAACATTCTATACTTTTCCCACACGAATCTGGGGAAAGGGCACCTGGATCCTTGTTCCTTTTGTGTCTGGGCTCTTTACTTGTCTGTGGAATTCCTACTCAGTTACAAACCAAAGTTTGGGAATCCAGTACGCAGAGAGCTCAATTCTTTTCATATTTAAGATCAATCAGCATACAGTGTCTACCCAATCATTCTGTTGGGCGCGGGGCTGAGCTGGTTTTTCAATTCTCAGAGTAATCTAATAAAATCATCTTTGTGGTTTAGATGGTTGAGGAACCATCCTTTGGAAAAAAAAAACAAAACAACAGAAGTCAAAGGTTCCTCAAGATATAACTGGTTTAGTCTCCAAAGGTAAACAGGCAAGAAGCTCATGATTTTGGAAGCTGGTGAGTTTATCAAGCTATAGTAGCTGGATGGGGGTTGGGGTCAGGGGTGGGGACAGGATTCCAGAAACACCACGGTCGTCCATCAGCAAGCGAGTGTGCTGAAACACAACTTTTATTTTAAAGGTTTATTGTTAAAAAAAAATAAGTCGGAATTATCAGAGTGGACAAGGTTCAAATCCAACAGTACTGGCAACACAATTTTTGTTTAGTTAGAGGAAAAAGATGAGTAAAATCTTCTTGAAAAAATTGTCGCAGGTGGCGTACAAGAGGTTTTGATTCAGGGTTTCCAAGAGTAAAATATTGATCTCAAAAACATACCCACTTGGAGTTCCTGTCATGGCTCAGTGGTAAGGAACCCAACTAATATCCGTGAGGACACAGGTTGGATCCCTGGCCTCACCCAGTGGGTTAAGGATCCTTTGTTGCTGTGAGCTGTGGTGTAGGTTGCAGACGCGGCTCGGATCCCACATTGCTGTGGCTGTGGCTGTGGTGTAGGCCAGGGGATAAATCTCCGATTCGACCCCTAGCCTGGGAACTTCCATGTGCTACAGGTGCGGCCTTAAAAGGTAAAAAACACAAACACAAACACAAACATACCCACTTGCCCTCCAGAGGTTTGTTGTTCTATAGAGCAGCGACCTGGCTGTTTTACCTTTTCAACTAGCTCAGGCTCCAAAGCCCTGGGTCTCCCCGCGCTCCCCTTCACTCCTGCACTAATGTTCTCGGGGACCAAGGGGATTTGGCTCAGGATAAAATCGCATTTAATGCTGGGGTGGTGAGGGGAGGGATGGAAAGAGAGAGGCCAGCGTCATTAACGCTCGGTTTGTGCCACGGAATTTTTAAGTACTACATAAATCTTAGCTCCTTACTCTTCAAAAAAAGCCCCAAAGAAGGGATTATTGCAGTTGTTCTCCTTTGGCTGATGATGACCTGAGACTTTGGGGGTTAATTAACTTCGTTTTTAAATAGAAGTGATGGGGCGTTCTGCTGTGTGACTCAGCAGCAGCCTACACAGTGTCCTCGAGGTTGTGGGTTCGATCCCTGGCCTCATCAGTAAGGTAAGGATCCGGCATAGGTCGCAGGTGCAGCTAGGATCCAGTGCTGCTGTAGCTGCGGTGTAGGCCTCATCTGCGTCTCTGATTCGACCTCTAGCCTGGAAACTTCTGTATACTGCGGGTGTATCCATAAAAGGAAAAAAAAATCATAACTATAAAAAACAATGATAAATAAGTGTATAAATAAATGTATAAATAATAAATGTATAGATAAATATGACGGGATGTGACCAGACTCATCAGGCTCCAGGCTTGTTTCCTTCCCACTTTCATACTTTCCTGGGCACCGAAGTCCAGTTACAGCTCCTGGGTACTTGCTTGCTGGTTCCACACATCTTACATCCTTCCAGGCACCTGCGCATGCGCACATACACATAAACACAAACACACACACACACAGACACACACACACACACACAGACACACAGACACACACACACACAATTTCTAAAAGACTCAGAGACTCAGAATCTAGGCAAAGCCAGTCTGGTGATTGTGTGTCTTCTACAGTACCGTGTGCTTCCATGATTTCTTACTTATTCCTTACTCTTGGTTTAATTAACTACAGTATCCTCCAAGTCTTAGACCCTGGCAGGAACCTAAGCAGCACTGGGGCCAGCCATCCAGCTGTGGCTCCAGTCGCTTCTCCTTTGCCTGTAATCCTTTCTTACATTTCAACCATGAGTGAGAGCCATGCACGACGGACTTTCCAACAACACCTATTGCCCGCACTTGTGTTTGTAATGTGACTCCTCTTTCGCACGTTCTGTCTATAAAACTGCCTCCCAGGTATTGGTAATAACTAGAATCTTTTATGAGCTTCAAGGTGAGTCTGCAAAGATCACAGAGTCACCCTCACTGGAAGCTACCTCTGCAGATAAGACAGTTCCCCACAAATCCACTCCAGGCCTAAGCAGTGTGCTCCCACTCAGGCCTGGCTCCCTTCCACCTTCTGATTTTCCCAGCATCCCTCACCCTGGAGCCAACCACCATGTCTTATCAACCCAAGAGGACCAACAGGTACCACCTAGGAGCAAGCAGGGAAGTGCTCACGTGTTTTTAGTGATAAAAAGTGTACAGGGGTGTGGATTGTACCCTGAGAAAATCCATCATCTCCTCCATTTAGGCCACTGGAAAGTATGTGGAAGCAGGATAACTTTCATTTATTTAACCAACATAGAGTGCTTTATAGGCTTTCCCCAAAGATGGCCACCAGCAATTGCTCCCGTGTCTCTCCTCCTGGAAGAGGTGGGGTCTGTTTCCTCTTTCCTTGAAACTGGATTGTGCTTGAATTTGATGCACTTTCATGAATAGACAGAGTGCCAGTTTTCAGCCCAGCTCTTAAGACAACTGGAAGATTCCTCTTTGCTCTCTCAGAGCCTAGAGCCACAGATTAAGAAGGGCAACTACCCTAAGAGAGACCCAACCAGCCCACACCTATTGCCATCACCCCAGACGAGGTGCCAGATGCAAGAATGAAAGCATCTTGGGCCTTCTGACTTCAGTTGACCTCCTCACTGAATTTGATGTCACCCCAGCCAACACCAGGTAGAGCTAAAGGACCAGCCAGCTGAGCCCTGCCAACCGATGGAATGATAAGTGTTAAAGCATGGCTGTTTTAAGCCAGTAGGTGTTGGGATGGTTTGATGTAGAAAAATATAACAAGTGTATGCCATGTGCTTGGCATCCTGCTAGTACGCAATGTATACTGATTTCAATAAATACTGGGAAAGACGTTGACTCCCATTGCTAAGTGCAAGAGTTCAAGAGTAAATACTCTTGGGAGAAGATGTCTTGAATTCTCTAATGAACACTCCCCACTCCCATCCTTGGAGGAGTTTCAGGGTAGTAGCCAAGATGGATTACCAAGAGTCAGGACTTCTTTTTGGAAAGGACTTCAGGGAATGGGGAAGGGTGGCTTTCAGTCCAGCTCCTGCCAGAATACTTCCCACTCAAACATGGGTTCAGAGTGACGCTGACTCTAGGTTTTCCATCTAACAACCTAACACCCTGTCCGATCTGAAGGGACATCATGAATATCATGTACATTATGTCAACTACTTACCATAACTAGTTGTCTGCCTTCCAATATTTATTAAAAAAAAAGAACTCCACAATAGCCTGGCAGGACCTGGGCTTGGCAATGACTCTAGCTGGTGGCTAATACTCTCCATCTCAAACCATACGGATAGGTTATAGATTTCAACGACAACAGTAACAACAACAAAGACAAATATTTCCCTGGGAGGTTGTCAAGAAACAAACCTCCAAATAAAATAATGGCATTTATTTTTAGAGAGAGCAACCAACAGTCCTGCTTTATAGTGTCTTTTTGTTTGGAGAAGCTCTTGATTAAAAGGTATATTTCTTTATTTTTCTACTGGCAAAATCCCTTTGGCGGGCACGAGAAGTCAGCCTTTGGATAGTCCTTTCATGCCCCCAGGAAGCCCTGGGATAAATTGCTAAGTCACTGTTTGGTATATGATGATTTGATGGCCTAGCGATCATTTGAGTCCCTACAGGTAGACAGCTGTTAACTATCCCTGAGCTCCTCTGGCTCCTGGAAATAAACTGAAGATGAAGCTGTTTGCAGCTGCAGTTGACAGAGCTGCCATCTGCTTCGCTCCCTGGAAGCTCTGAGCCAAGGACTTTGTGTCTAAGTGCTTCACAGCAGAGCGGGCAGTTTTCTGTAGGGAGCTGGCTTGAAGGTCACCTCTTCCCATCTCCAGAAGGCACTTCCAGAAAGAAGCAAGCGACAGCTCTGACCCTTTGTCATCTCTCTCAAACACTGTTCTGCAACTGCTCTCAGGACAGGGGAAATCGGAGAATTCAAGAGAACTTCTCTTTGGCATGTGGGCAGTGTGGCCACCTAACTGCTCTTAAAACTCTCTTTCTCTTGAATGTATCTATCATGCATCCTACTCTTTGGATGTTTCCCTTTGGGCAACCACCTCTCGCGGCAGCACCTCTTTCTCTGACTTTCAAACACAGTGGCACCAGAGTGTTGACAAACCCAAGTTCACGTGGCCGATGCACAGTGAGGCCCGACAAACTGAAATGTGTCAGGGGGCAGAGAAAGGCTGATTGCAAGGGTCGAGCAAGAAGAATGGGTGGCTTGTGCTCAAAAGACCCAAACCCCTTGATGTGTTTATAGGCAAATTTTGGGGGGAGTTCCTATGGTGGCTCAGCAGGTTAAGAACCCAACGAGTATGCAAGAAGAGGCAGGTTCAGTCCCTGGCCTTATTCAATGGGTTAAGGATCCAGTGTTGCCATGAGCTGTGGTGCAGTTCACAGATGTGGCTTGGATCTCACATTGCTGTGCCTGTGGTATAGGCCGGAAGTTGCAGCTCTGATTCAGCCCCTAGCCTGGAAACTTCCTTACACCTCAGGTGCGGCCCTAAAAGGAAAAAAGAGAAGAAAAAGGGGGAAAAAAATGGATGAGTAGGAGGGGAGGTCTGTAGGCTGTTTAACCTTCTGATTGGTTGGTGGGGAAGTCACAGGGTGTGCTCATCAGCCTTCTGGTTCCAACCATTCTGGGGTCCTCATGCTTGAGCTCAGCCTACAGTTACCATCCACCACCTAGGTGGGGCCTTAGTTCTTCGAGAAGAACTCAGAGATAAGTATCGAATTGCTATGCACATCTGAGGAGGAGGAACGAGGGCCCTGCCCATCTCTGCCCTCCTGTTTCTCCCCACGTTCCCTCACCGCCCTAGTTAGTGACTAGTTAGTAACTGTTTGAATCTGCTCTTTGGAACTCAGGGAAGGTCTAAGGGGCTGAAGCCTTTTTCCTAAGAGCAAGAAATGGGGGACTCTGAAAGGTTTTTCTGCCCAGGAGGGCCCCAAAGTGTGTTGCTCAATTTTGGTCCCCTCTTTTCTTTGATACCCCTGAATCTTGGGAAAGAAAGGGAATAACATTTTTTTTTCTTTGCTTTTTTGGGGCTGCAGCTGCAGCATATGGAGGTTTCCAGGCTAGGGGTCGAATCAGAGTTACAGCAACTGGCCTATGCCACAGCCACAGCAAAGCAGGATCCAAGTCACATCTGTGACCTACACCACAGCTCACGGCAATGCCGGACCCTTAACCCACTGAGCAAGGCCAGGGATCGAACCTGCGTCCTCATGGATACTAGTCAGGTTCATTACCACTGAACCACAATGGGAACTCCCAGGAATAACATTTCGGTTAGAGTGGTCAACCATAAGCTGCACAGAGGAACTCAGTGTTAGCAGGACTTAGTTTCAACAGGACACTCCTCCACTCTGCTTTTCTTTTTCTAAATCTTCGTTGTTTGAGGTAACCCTTTCACCCCCTGCCCTCCACCAGAAAATGCCCAAGCCAACACAGCCGGCTTCCGTATTGTATCTCTAACTGCCAACTGCATGTCTCTTACTAGACTGCCTACCTTTCCAAAATCAGCATTCCTAAAGCAGAACCAATCATATGTCTACATAGACAATGGCTGAATTTGAATTTCCCTGCCTGCTGACTCAAGTTTGAGGTGGTGACTTTAGACATCCCACAAGCTATTGACTGACTTACTTCCCAAGCCTGATATTACAGCCATAGAACCAAAAAGTTTGCTGTCTAAATTCTGGGCGTTTGCAAGAATCTTCCAGTTCTCCTTTCTCGTGTTTTGATTTCCTAAGACATCTCGTGCACTGCTCCCTGGAGGAAGAGTTCTAATGCATTTCTTCTCATTTCGTGCCTCTGTTCAAAAATCTCTGTTTGTGCCTCATGTTCAATATAAATGCCTTCACAGTGACATGCAAGTGTCACAGGGTCACACCATGGCCTAATCAATCTATCTGGCCGCATCTCCAGCCCATGTCTACTATTATCATAGATACTGACTAAACTGTTGGGTTGAACAGTCTCAGAGGGTGCTACTGACATGAACTCCAGTGTGAATATTACTCCCTGGTGCTGTGCAGTGCAGAGGACCTGGTCAGAAAATGCCATGTGCACGTCTCCCCTCCAGCCTTTGCCTAGGCTGTGTATCTGCTTTCATGTGCTTCCTCCTCTTCTTCATTGTTCCCTTTGTCTGTTCACACCATGGCCCAGGATTCTTTCTTCTGGGAAGGCTTCTCCCGTCAGCCCCCAGCCCAGAAACCTGGAGCCATTTCTTGCTTAAATCATTCTTTGGCACTCACCCTTCCTCCGACACTTGTTTCAATTTGGCCATTCTTCGCGTGTCTGATCTATTTCTGGGAGTAGAATAAAAGTTCCTAGATAACAAGGATGGCTCTGCAATTATGTGTAGCCTCAGTGTTTATTGATAATGATGCTTATGATGACAGTTTCTTATGTTTTTCTCACACGTAGACCATAGCTCTAAGAAATCTCTCTCTCTCTTTTTTTCGTAATGTCTGAGCAGAAAGATTTGAAAAATGAGAATAAATAAGTGTGTTCTCCATAACCACACCCCCCCTTTGTCTTTAGTCTTAATGCCCAATTTCATATTCTAATCAATCGAGTCACATCAGTTTTAGAGCAACCAGCCAGTTTAAGGCTTGGAAAACCTGGCTGATGGCACAGGTGCTGCTGTTCAGCACACTGAAGTTCTCTCCTGCCTTGGCACTGCCTTTACCTGATTCTCTTCCCATCCCTCCCGCTTCATCTCCTTGTTTGGATCACCTTCCCGGTCTTGCATCTTTACCCTCACACCTTGCCTTTGACCTTATTTTCTCACTCCAGCTTCCACTCCAGGAGGACGGTCCCCAAGCCTGTCTCCTGCCGGGACACATTTCCCAAGTGCTAGACACACATCCCCTCCTGCCAGCTGGAAACTTCTTCTTGAATATTCTTCAGACAGTTCAGACCCCACACCTCTTCCCTTCCCCGGCTTCCTCCACATCTGCCTTGGTTAACAGCATCGCCACGCTCTCGAGCTGAGAGATCAGAGGCATCGTTCTCTTCACACTCTTTCTCACTCCCAACACCAAAGTCTTGCTCCCCTACAGTTTTTATTCTCTTAAATATTTTTTTCTCCTTCCAGTTTCCTGCTGTTGTGTCTTGATCCGGGTCTCCCCGCCCCCCCCCTTTTTTTTTTTTGCTTTTTAGGGCCGCCTCTGAGGCATATGGAAATTCCCAGGCTAGGAGTCAAATCTCGGAGCTGCAGCTGCCGGCCTGCATCACAGCCACAGGAGCTCATGGCAACACTGGATCTTTAACCCATTGAGAGAGGCCAGGGTTCGAGCCTGAGTCCTCGTGGATACTTGGTTCACTACCACTGAGTCACAGTGGGAGCTCCCATCCAGGTCCTTTGTATTCATCAAGAGAATTAACACCACCCACTACAGTAGTCAAACTTGGCAGTTCTTATTGCTTCAAATAACAAAGACTGTTGTGATAGACTTGCTTAAATCTGATACAGGCTGAGTGGTCCCCAGAACCAGGAGGTTTTCCTCCAGGTGGTGGTTCAGGATCCATCCTGCTTCCATCCTGTGACTCTGTCATCTCAACATAGGCCGCTGTGATCTCTGAAAAAAAGGGGAGAAAAAAGGGGGACAGCTGAGCTCTTTGCTGCCTTAAACGGGAAGCAGCACCACTTAGAAATGGGAGGAGAAGAAGCGATGGCCTATTGGTCAGAACTAGTCACGAGAGCTAATGAAACTACCAGGAAGGCTGAAAAGTCTGGACACATGGAATTTTGGGGGAGCACTAAGTACCTCCCATTCTCTTGTCTTGGCTTATATGCACCACTGCCTCATCTCCTAACTAGTTTCTCTAGAGTTTTCGGCTCTCCTCTACCTACATACTTTCACTAGAGAGGTTTTATGTATTAAATCTACTATTATTATTATCATTCTGTAAAATACAAACGCATCACACCACTTCCGCTTCGGAAGCCATCGATGACTCTCCACTCTACAGGGAGTGAAATTTATAGTCCTGCAAAATCTGGCTTCAACCTCCTTTTCCAGCTCTACCTCCACATCTACGAACCCTCAGCTAGGACATCACCGGACAAAATATTTCCTGAACATTGTGTTCATTCTCTTGCTCTCATGCCTTCATGCATACGGTACCCTCTTCCTGGAATATGTGGAAAATGTAATTCAAATGTGTTTTGACTTTGCCTGGAATTGTTCTGTTAATATAAACACTGAATGTTGATCCACACAGAAGAAAAGATCTAGACGAGTAAACGAACCCAATTCTTAGAGTTCCCCTTATCTTCGGATAACAGACAGGGAGCTTAGTTTACTTCTTTTCTCCTTAAATTAAGAATCTAACCACACTTGGCTCTGACCCTTACTCTATGCACACACTAATCCCTCAAAAAGCCAGTGGTGAATGATGCGGCTTCTTTGAAGACAGGTTCCAGATCCCTAATGAGGCTATTAGAGAAAAATTTGGAGACACTTAACAGCTGATGAATTTCATATAAGAACTGGAGTCTTTCCCTTCTGGTTCAATCCATGACCACACCAGCCAGCTGTCTCTGCCAGGAATTACCTCTGGGACCAGGTTTATATCTGGATGTAGAGGAAGATGAGATCTTTGCTGCTGACAGCCTAAGCCACTAGGAGCTATGATCATTCAAACACAGAATAAGGAAAGTTCCCTTGGGAAGCCAGGCTGCGGGAGCACTAGTCCAAGGAATTAGTGAGAAGGCAGTGTAGCCTGGTGGAAGCAGTCGGGAGTCTGAAGGCAGACAAATCCAAGGTCAAGTCTACTAAGGAGTCCGGTAACCTCCAGAGGTTACTTAACCCCTCTAAACTGTAGGCGTCTCATCTGCATCTTTTTCCTGGGGTGGTAATTACATAAGGAACCAATGTGTGGCAGATTAACTTTGGAGCGATTCATTTGTATTTTCTCTCTGCATCTCCCCCCTGCCCCATACACACACTCACGCACAATCCAGTGTTTAGTCTTCCTTAAGTCAAGGACTTATTGTTGCGTGAAGGAGAACGCATTGTCTCACTGGACATATCCCTACCCTTCGTCACTGCTGAAGTTCATGGACAAGATATCAGGAGAGGAGGGTGAGAGGATCAGGGGAGGCAGAAAAAAACGGGGAGGGGAAGGGCAGCTGGAAGATGAAAGAGAAATTAATCATGGACTTTTTTGTGGCCGTGTCCTGAAAAGGCAGTAAGACCTCAGATGGTGACTGAAGGAAGGCTGAACAAACGACAGGAGGGATCTCAGCCTATCCAAACACTTTGGGGCCCCCAGGAATCCTGCCAAAAAGCCAGATCTGCAGGAACTGGAGGTCTCAACAGCCACCGGAGTAACTTCAGGACAGAGGGCTGGGGGCAACTTTTATTATCAAAGTTAACCATAGTCAGGCCTGAGAATGAATAGCTCTAGCAAGCAGGGAGGATGGAGACTGGAAATTTAATTCCAACTGATTTAAAGAACATCCCAGGAGTTCCCGCCGTGGCTCAGGGGGTTAAGAACCCAACATAGTGTCCGTGAGGATGCGCAGGTTTGATTCCTGGCCTCAGGCAGTGGGTTAAGAATGCAGGGTTGCCGCAGGGTTCGGCGTAGGTGGCAGAGGCAACTCGGATCTGGGGTTGCCGTGGCTGTGGTACAGACCGCAGCTTCAGCTCCGATTGGACCCCTAGCCTGGGAACTTCCATGTGCTGCAGGTTCAGCCCTAGAAAGACAAAAAAAAAAAAAAAAATCCTGAAAGACAGTGTTTCCTGCCCCCCCCACACACACACACTTTAAAGTGTGTTTGCTACTTGGGTCAAGTCTCTTGCACTTGGGGAGCCTTCAGCGGAGGTCTGCGCCCTCCTCCGCTCCATCGCCACCCTCCGCTGCCCTGGACAGGACAGCAAGTGCTCCCGGGGGCCGCCTCACCCCCACGTTAGCCCACACCTCTTCCCCTGAAACGTGAGCTCTTACCATAGACCAGCTCTTTCTGCCAAAAATCTAAGTGAGAAGCTCCCGCTGTGGCTCAGCAGTGACGGACCCAACCAGTAACCATGAGCCTGTGGGTTCCATCCCCGGCCTCGCTCAGCGGGTTAAGGATCCCGCATGGCTGCGAGCTGTGGTGCAGTTTGCAGACGTGGCTCAGTTCTGGCATTGCTGTGGCTGTGGTGTAGGCTGGCAGCTGTAGCTCCAATTCGACCCCTCGGCTTGGAACTTCCATCGGCCTAAAAAGACAGGGAAAAAAAAATCAGTGAAAGCTTACCATGCAAGGTTCCTAAGACAGAGCAACCACTGGAAAAATCTCAGAAAGATGACCCAGTAGAAATATGCAGCTGTGCTAGGTTCAGTATTACAGACGTGCCCCCCCCCCCAGCATATGCTTGTTCAGAGTAGAGACACTCAATCTTTATTTACTCACTGTGGCCTTTGGCCTAAGATTTGTCTTCGAGGCGGCCCTCAGGAAGGCCAGACTTGAAGGAGGGGGGTAGATTGACCACCAGCTTGTCCCCACCTGCACTGTCCTTTTTGGTTCTAGATCAGAGGCCGGCAGACCACAGCCCGGGAGTCAAATCCAGCCCCAGTGAACAGGCTGTGTAAATAAGGTTTACGGGAACCCAGCCCGGGGCAGTTGTTTACCTCTGTTCTCGGGCTTTTGTTGTGCCACAATAGCAAAGTTCAGCGGTTGCAACAGAGACGCCACGGCTCACAAAAACCGAAAATATTTACTACCTGGCCGTTTCCTGAAACGGTTTGCTGATTCCTGTGCTAAACGATGATTCAGTGAGACCGGTCATCAGTGGGGCAAGGTGGCCGCAGCCACGCGTTTACCATTTTTGAAGGAAGACGGGTTTCAGCATGAAAGGATCCAGAAATGTCCCTCTCTATCACACCCACCTCTAGCCCTGCCTTCCTAACCTCATTCCAGAGGAACCATGATATTTCTATTTTTTTTCTTTTTTTTGCTTTTTAAGGCAGTACGTGCAGCACATGGAAGTTCCCAGGCTAGGGGTCGAATCGGAGCTGCAGCTGCCAGCCTATGGCACAGCCACAGCAACGCCAGATCCCAGTGGCATCGGCGATCTATACCGCAGCTCGCTGCAACGCTAGATTCCTAACCCACTGACCGAGGCCAAGGGTTAACCTGCATAATCAAGGATACTAGCCACCAAGGGAACTCTGATATTGCTCTTCTTAATTCAACTGACGTGGTCCGTGCGCCAGGCTCTGTTAGGTACAGTGGATACCGAAGCAAATGAGGATCTGACCGACCCTGTTCTTGAGGAGTTTACCATGAGTCCTGTGAGTTTATCATGAGTCTCGTGAGGCTTCAGGGCACTGGACCACATGATTCTGAGGCCTTACCCTGGAGGGTCTATACTGGCATGTTTCTTTTTTTCTTTCCTTAACCCCCTGAGCCACAAGAGAATTCCCACTGGCATGTTTCTAAACTTAGAATGGAGAGTAACTTTATTTTTTTTTTTTTTGTCTTTTTGCCTTTATGTAGAGCCGCAGCCGCGGCATATGGAGGTTCCCAGGCTAGGGGTCTAACAGGAGCTGTAGCCGCCGGCCTTCGCCACAGCCACAGCAACGCGGGATCCGAGCCGCGTCTGCAACCTACACCACAGCTCACGGCAACGCCGGATCCTTAACCCACTGAGAAGGCCAGGGATCGAACCCGCAACCTCATGGTTCTTAGTCGGATTCGTTAACCACTGAGCCACAAAGGGAACTCCCGAGAGTAACTTTAAAGCAGAAAGCCCCTAACGCGAGCTGACGATGCCCTTCTCACATCAATGATGCCAAGAGAAGAAAATAAACCTCCCGTGTCTTTGTCCAGTGTCCTAGCTCTCATATGGCTCTTGTTGTGACCTGAAAAAAATGTCAAGAAGCTCCAGCCACACTTGGAGTGGATGAGGAAGCCTTTGGGAATTGCAAGTGAGGCCACAAGGATTTCTGCCCAGGTCAGGCCCATTGTACACTTGCTATTTCAGCACAGTTATGTTTAATAGGGCCCCTTTTACTCCTCAAAGAGGTCCGGCTTGAACATTCAATTCCATAATAACTTTACCTCTAACCCAAACTCTCAGTTCAATCCGCGGCCTAGCACGGTGCTAGCTGTGTCTCAGTTTCAGTCCCTGGCCTGGGAACTGCCATATGCCACAAATGCGACCATTAAAAAAAAAGAAAACGGTAATCCAAATTTTTCTTCTTACCAGTTTAAAATTTTATTTATGTGATTCTGCCGTACCCACACCTAACCATCCTTGCCTGCCCAAAGAAAGACATACTCTGTACGCTTCATTGATTGCACAGTTTAATTATCAAATAAACCCCCAAATGCCTAGAATGACCCCTGACATGCAGTAGAGAACAGTTAAATTTGCAGGACCTGAGACTATCTATTGAGTTTCCCCCCGCAATTTTACTGAGATCTTGTTCACACAGACCATCAGCTTGAGGTGTTCAACACGATAACGTCCTCTTTGCATATACCGAAAAATGAGACTATGGTTTTTGGCGGATAAAATGCAGACCCCGGAAACAGCCTTTACATTAAGCTCTACAGTTAAACAGTGCGAGGCAGCACCGCCTTGGGCAGCCTTTGCTGACTTCTTACTTCCCATCCCCCGCGTCCTTGAATGCCAGCCTTTCAGGGTTTTGTCGCATTCCTGATTTACTTGTTTCTCCTCTGTCTCCACTGGGGGACCTTGAACTTCAAGTTAGCTGTAACAACTCCAGACTTTAGGACAATATCTCCCTCACAGTAGGTTCGTAGGAATTTCTTGAATAGAATATTTACTATCTGTTAACCAATTCCGGACCTATAACAGCAATAATTTCTCACCAAAGAGGCCAGGGAGAAAAAAGCTCCCATCACTGAGATTATGATTATGGCTGACACTTTTTTTCTTTGGTGGGCATTGTTTGGCTCATCATCAAGGCCCCTTAAAAAAAAAAATGTGTTATTCTGGACACTCACTGTGTGAAGGGAGCAGCCGAACTGTGGTCAGAATCAGCCAGAAACCAAATACTTTACAGGCAGGAAAAGAATCAGACCTAATTTCTCCTTGGAAAGGAAAACGGTACCAATCAACTGATCGCTGATTATGATGTAGACAGCATGGGGCAAAGAATGAAGTGTTGAAAGTTGAATCGCAGCTACTTGGCCTGTCCCAGTATTCCCCACTCTGGCCCAGTCCTGTTACTGGAGATTTCCCAAAGAGGGGCCGTGGAGGCAACAGTCTTATGTGGGCACCATCAGGGTCCCTCCACAGCAATGAACATGAATCACTTGTCTGTCTCTGGTGAACAGGCATTGTGGAATAAAATCTGGGAGTGGGCGGCCTTTCTTCTCCTGAAGGAAAGAAGAAAAACTATCAGAACAGAGAACTAGTTGGAGGAATCCGAGACAGCGCTGGCCCGGGTCCTACCAAAAGGCATCCACAGAGGATGGATCCAGTTCCAGGATGAAGTCTCTTAACCAGAAACAGCTGTCGATGGCAGGAAAGTGGTCTCTCCAGCTTCCATGGATGGGAAGGTGGTCAACGCTGGAAGGGATTTTGCTAGAATCTCAGCATGGATGGAAGAAGAAGGCAAATTATTACCGAGAGTGCTATTTAGGCAGAGGCCATTTTCAGAATCCCATGACATCGTATTGGAGGGGGCAGGGAAGGGACATATTTTCCGTAAGGAAAACTAGTGGAAAACTGTGAGTTGAAAGCAATCGTTAAATCATAAGAAAATGGTGGGCATTTGCCTTATAGTTGGTTAGCCAAAAAAAAGTCATAAAAATGAGTGATTCCGCTCAAGCGCATAAAATGTTTGCCATACACATGACAGTGACGCCCAACCACAAAGCCCGGAGACATTTGTGGAGTTAGCGGTTCAAGGTTACCCTGTCCACTTTTCAAAGGCCATGCATTTCAAATGAATTGTATCATCAAGACGAGGTTCAACTTGAGAAAGAATTTTAATTAAACAAGGTAGAAAGGTGTGTGTTTGGGTCACCTGGAAGGAGAGACCCTAGTCCTCAGGGACACAGTATCCTCCCAGCTCCCCCCTCTGCTGTCTGTAGTCTAGACTTCTCACCCGTAGCATCCGACGTGGCAGCTAGAGCTAAATTCACAGCCACGGGATTAGAGAAAAGGAGAAAAAGAAGAAACACTTGTCATGAAGGAGACCATCCCCAGGTCACGATCCTATGTGTGATCTTGCAAGCTCAACCGCAGCAGTGACCAGGCTGTACCTGGCCAGCCTCAAAGGGGAAAGCTGCCCTCTTCACACAAGATTTGGTGCATAGCGCTTGTCTCAGGAGAGGGTGGCGGTCAAGGGTTCAGCTCCCTGTCCCCACCCCCATCCCTGGACCATGCGGCCCAGGCTCAAACCCACACCTGCACTGTGTCCCCAGATGCCTGCATTCAGAGGTCTCTCCACGGAAGCCTTGGTTGAGATGCTGGAAGCCCTCATTCATTATCGGCCAGCTGCCTTGGCTGAGGCATTTTCCCCAAAATGACTCAGTGCTTTTCAACTCCTTGTCCTTCCGCTTTTCTCCTCCCCTGGGCCTCTAGCTCCAAGAAAAGGCAGGAGCTGTTTGCTCAGGGCCGCTGGTCCCCGCTGGTCAATGAGACAATCGCCTTCTGCGCTGCCTGCCATCTGGCTGTCGCCGCCGCGGGTCCTCGGCGAGAGGGGAGCAAGGCACAACCGGTGCCCTTGTCTTTCCCTTTAGCCTGTGCTGCTGCGGTAGTCTGGAAAGCCCTGGATTCTCGCTTTCAGTGTGGCTCCACATCCTAACTGCACACCTCGATCCCTGGCAGCCAGAGTTATGTCCCCGATGTCCTTACTGCAGTGTCCCAAGGCCGCCTTACAGTTATGTTTCTTACTCTCAGTGGTCTGGACTTAGCCGCGTGGTCATAGCCAGTAACCAGGGAGGCTGAGAAATGCATCCCATCGCTATTACTAAGGAGGAAGAGGATACATTATATCAGGGCAAAGCTAGCAGTCCTTGCCATATCCTTGCGGGGCATTGACTTATAAGAGTGACACAGATAAATACTGTACGCTATATCTTGTATGGGGAAACTTTATAAAATATAATAAAGTCGTAGATACGGAGACCAGATTGGGAGTTGCTGGAGGTGGGGGTGGGGGGTGGAGGAATTGGATGAAGGTGGTCAAAAGATACAAACATCCATTTGGAAGATAAATCAGTCCTGGGATGTTACGTATAGATTGTGATTATATTGCTAACAATTCTGTATTGTCTTTTTAACAGTTGCTTAGAGAGTAAAAAAGGTAGCTCTCTGCATCAGTCCTATACAGCCAAATGAATTGCTTATGTATTAATTACTTTTTTTGTAATTATACCTACCCTTACTATTTTAAAGACAGTACTAAAGGTCTAAAGACTTGCCATTCAAGTCTCATTTATGTGAGCGAAGTTCACTAACGGAACTTACCACGGAGCCGGGGAGGGGGGGGGATGATCACCATTAGAGAATTTTTCCCCACTTTTGAACTTCTGTTCAAGGTCATTAGCCATTTATTTGCCTGACATCTCACCTTGCAGATTGTAAACTGAATGCCTTTTCCATTAATGAGGGAACAAACCAGATGGCCAATCCTGAGTTATCTGAGGCAATATAATACTAAACCCCAAAAGGACTATAGGGGGTAGGGAATTTGGATTTCAAAGGACACAGATGCCAAACAAAACACAGAAAATATAACCCTTAAAATGTCACTGGGTAAGCAAAGATGGGAAGATAATGTAAAAACCTTCTTACCTAGAGAATACTATGAAAGCATTTCCGGGACGAGTTCTCAAATTTAAAATTTATTTGTTTGTGAACTCTAGCTAGACAAGATGTTCATTCTGATGACACGAAAGGCCATTTCAGCATGAAGACAAGTGCCTTGAATTATCCTCTACGTTTGTCCATCGTTCAATCAAAACTGCACTTACTGCAGATGCTTCTCTGTACTTTACTCTTGAAGTGAAAATGGAAAGGAAGATTGCAGTTCTTAAAGTCGCATTTCTTAGGTGAAGTGTCAGGACATATATGTGGAAAGCAACCTTCGACTCTTAAATTTTGATAATTTAGGTCTGCTAAAAACTCCGTTGAAAACGTATAATTCATTAATGTTTTATTCTGCTAGTTGTACAGTAGCAGAAAAATTCTTTTCCTATTATAATGCCGTATTCTCTACTTACTGGGCACCGATAATCTCGTGATGTTGGAGAAGTCATGTATCCTTCATCCTGGGTATACCGCGACCCAAGTTAAGAATCACAATACCGGATGAATAACCCCCTTGCCATTAGACCCACTATGTGAACAAATCCATGTCACATCATGATGCTTTATTACTGTTCTCTCACCCTGTTTCTTCTGTTGCATTTAATTATTGTCTATTGAATGCTTGTTTTCTGATAGGTTCTCTACTAAACATGGGGCATACTGGGGTGAATAATAGAGTTATACTCCCTGCTTATTTCTGAGACTGTTTTTGACTACTCAATGCCCATGGTCCCTTCCTCCTCACCCACAGAACTCCAGTTCTGTTAGAGACCCAGTTATACCCAGATTGGGACTTGAACCCACAGTTTTTATAGTAGAATCACTCACCCAGAGTCTGGACTCACTGAGGTTCAGGTTCTTTGTGCCTCAGCACAGAAGGAATTCAGCGAGAGACAAATTGATAGGTAAGAAACAGATGTATTAAGATAGGGTGCTTGTGAGAGATGCAAGCAGGCAGGCGAGGAGGCTCTGCCCCGAGAAGTAGGTGGGCTACATTTTTATAACCCAAGGGGAGTGGAGGGGAGGAAAAACCACCTCTTCCTCTTTCTTGGCGTAGACACTGCTAGCTCCTCCTTCATATCCAGTAAGAGTATTTTACCCTCTAAGGTCAAACTAGGCCGGTCACGGTGCTTATTCAAATCAGCAGAAGGGCGGTCCTCAAACTTCTGCCCTTGTTCCTAAGGGTCGTCATCTTGCTGAACTTGAACGCAAGCCTCATTTTATCTTTCACTTAATGACCTGAAGCATATCTCGTGCTTTTATTAGTTAAGCAAGCCTGCTTCACTCTGATGGCTTTCTTGAGCAATTATTAACGTACACTGCTCACCCAAAGTCCCCTAGGTTTCCCTCTCTATCTATGGTCCCCTATTGGGACTTGCACAACTACCTGTGTAACTATCCTACTCGATCCCTATCAAAATTGGTAAAAATAATATTAAAAAAAAAAAAAAAACAGCCAGGTAAAGCCTCCGGAAGTGGTCTTAAGACAAACAGTAAAAGATGAAATATCTATTCAAGAAAATCTATGAAAATTTTATAAGAAAGGCAAGAGTCTATAGTGTGTGAATCAAGACTGGGCTCTTCTACCTACCCCCCAACACAGTGAGGTGAAGATTCAACTCCAAACTGCTGCAGTTAAGAAACAGGACTCCCTCTACACCCAGCTCCCTCAGAGGGCTCTCCTCCTAGGAGAAGCAGGACTTCAGGATTTGTCTCCTGACCCTGCTTCCTTATTGCTGAGACCAAGTCCTGGGTGAGCACAGTCAAGAGGGGGCAGATCCTTTGTTTTTGGCTCAACCCTCATTCGCAGAATGGAAACTCTACCGTGAGCACAGCACCTTGGGGGTACAGAGGCCCAGTCATCCCTGCCCGGCTCAAGAGGTGGTGGTTACGCGCTGAGAGGACCTCGGCCTGCTGCCACCTTTCCCTGAACATTAGTCCCTGGAGTGAGGATGCTGCTCAGAGATGAGCTGGTCATTGTCCTCCTCCCCAGCCCCAGAGTCCTGAGATTTATGTAGGGCAAAAGCAGGCAATGAAGCAGACAGCTCTTAATCAAGGTCCGAAAAAGCAAAATTTGCAAAGGAGCCTAGAGAAGTCCAGACCTAAGGGTGCTCTCAAGAACAAAGGGGGTTGTGTGGAAAGCAACTGGAATGAGATTTGTGGGTGTAATGAATATACGGCCCAGCTGGAAGACCAGCAAAATTGCAGGAGATAACTGAAGAAAAAGACTGTTAGGAAGAGCCCTAGATTCAGAAATAAATATCAAAACAGGAACCTCAGAAACTATCCCTCCAAGCGCGCTAGAATTTGAATTAATTTGTAGAGCAAAGTGTGCCCCCAGGGTGAGTTGAAAACAGAGCAATCAAAAGGAAATGAGTGTAGTTGAACAGTGGAGAGTGGTCGGGGGAGAGGAAGAAAGCTCCACCACAACTGTGAGCACATCTAAAGCCCAGTCTCTGGGAGGAACGCTACGTGCTAGAAATAGAGGCGAACACTATGGGGTGGAAATAGACCTCACCAAAATAAAGTGAACTTCACTAAAAAATAGACAAGCATTCCCGCTGTGCTGCCACGGGATTGGTAGCATCTCCGTAGCACCAGGACACCAGCTCAATCCCCAGGCCAGCACAGTGGGTTAAAGGATCCGGCATTGCTGCAGATGCGGTGTAGTTGCCGTGTAGGTGGCTTGGATCTGATCCCTGACCTGGGAACTCCACATGTCTCAGGGCAGCCACACACACACAAAAAAGACAAATAACCATAACAGGTCTTGGAGGCTTACTAAGAGGAAGACGATATCCAATCAAAACAAAACACAACAAAAACCAAGATGGTCACCAATAAAGAACATGAGTTATTTAATTTGAAGCACAGATAGTGGACTGGTATTAGGAGTGAGCAGATACTGAACTACCGGGGTTGAGGTCGTGAAACTGTCAGTCCCTCTTGCTGTGGGTCCACATTGATCTCAGAGCCCGGGCTGTCCCTGGCATTAAATAAAGAGGAGAGGGGGACCTAACAGCATTAATCACTGAAATGCTCTCAGAGTATTCCTAAACCTATCTCATTTTCTTCTCAAGCTGAAGGAAACTTCTTTAAGGCCTCTAGAAACTACTTAGCATTCTGGCCCTAATAGCACTGCTAGTCTTTTCCCAGAAGAGTTCATGCAAATCTCAGTGAAACCCAAAAGCAACAGTAGGAGCCACCCTTGAAAGGACGGATCTCCTTACAAACACAGTTACGCGGATCAACTGTGAGAGACACAAGTCTCTTTTCTTGGGAGCAGAGAAACGATAACCCAGGTTGGTCAAGTCAACAACTCCGGGAAGAGTCTCACTGAATGTTTAGTTTGAAAGGTCAGCTCCAAGGAGGCAGCCACAGAATGGAATCTCCAAACCCTGTCCATGAGGTTTCAAAAAGAAATGAAAGAATCCCTTGGAGGCACCAAACTTGAGTAAGCCTGACCCTCAAAGAGCATAGGATGTTATAGAAGAATCTCTACAATTTTGGTGTGCCATTAAAAAGGGTGCTGTTTGGTAATTTGGAAGCAGGATTTGGGATACAAAAATTCTCCACTGACATCTTCATACCCTACGAAATATATTTGGGGAGTTTTAAAGTTATCTGAGAACATACAAACTACAGATCTATTGATTTAAGTGTTGCTAAGTTCTCCAGGGTTTTGAGGCACCCATTGAAAAATAACAGGCTTTACTCATTAAAAAAACAATTAGCGTGACACACAAAGAATACCAGTATTACATCTGTAAAATGTGTGCCTTGTTTTGGAGTCACAGGAGACTAGTATTTATTCCTGAGTAACAATGAAACATAATGGAAATAATGAAAATAATGATCACTCACTCATGATTCATATGCTCAAATTGTCCTAGCACTGCAGAAGTACAGTGCAGTTTAATATTCACCTATCCTACTTATTAATATTTATTGAGCACCTACTATAGGCAAACATTGAATAGGATACAAAAGCATTCTTAAAACAGAACTTCCTGCTCTCTGTGAAGACCACTTTTGACGCTGAACTAAAGAGACAGGATGCATGCAAATCCCAGAAGCTCTGTTGATAGAAATTCACTGCTCCAGAATGACAGGGAAACTTTCCAGGGATGGGGAAATTAGGGCTAAATGGATTAGTGGTTCCACTTTCTCGGTGCTAAAGGCCACCATAGAAGCCTGCTGTGGAAGCTTCCAAAACCACAGGAAGAAATGTATAGGCTCCATAGTTACTTTCCCCACTGAAATCCCTGCCAAATTCTTCAACTTCCAGGACTGACAGGTCATTTTCTTTTTTTTTTTCTTTCTGGCTCTGAAATACAAAGGGATGGAAAATTATCTCCTCTAACTGTGGAAGAAGAAACCTGGGTCTTAAGAAATAAAATATTAGTTTCTCTTCTCTGAGGGAGATCACTAGATGTTTATTTTTATTGTGTAAATAAAAGCTAATAAAGTCATGTTGATTATAAACAATACTGTTAATAAAGTAAAGCTAATATACTTTCATGTAATTTTACTGTTTAATTATCATTATCTTTTTTTTTTTTTTTTTTTGCTTTTTAGGACTATACCCATGGCATATGGAAGTTCCCAGGCTAGGGGTCAAATCAGAGCTACACCTGCTGGCCTTCATCACAGCCACAACAACATGGAATCTGTGACCTACACCACAGCTCACTCCAGGCAACACTGGATCCCCCACCCACTGAGCAAGACCAGGGACCAAACTCTAGTTCTCATGGATACTAGTTGAATTCGTTTCCACTGCACGACAATGGAAATGCCTTACACCTAATTTTAGATTACAAAATAGTATTCCTTGTTTTTAAGATTCAATGTCTTATTTACAAAAATCCATACCATATTAGACCAGAAGAAAATTTGAATAAATTTAAATTAATTTATATTTTGTCTAACAATGGATTATATAATACTGATATAAAATAACATACAGATACAAATGAATTAACTTTTTTTTTTAATTTCCAATTATGTTGAGGCAAATATGTCTTAAAGAGCAATAGCATCAAATGAGAAGGTAAAGAACACTATAACTGATTATTTGTGGAAAAAACATAATTCCAATATAAAGCTTACAGATCAAAATTTATGAAGAATTTGATAGGGATTGCACTGAATGTATAGACTGCCTTGGGTAGTATAGTCATTTTGATAATATTGACTCTTCCAATCCAAGAGCATGGTATGTCTTTCCACCTGTTTAAGTCATCCTTGATTTCTTTCATCAGCACCTTATAATTTTCAGAGTACAGGTCTTTTGTCTCTTTAGGCAGGTTTATTCCTAAGTATTTGATTCTTTTTGATGCGATGGTAAAAGGGATTGCTTCTCTTTCTGATCTTTCATTGTTGGTATATAGAAATGCAGTTGATTTCTGTGTATTAATTTTGTATCCTGCCACTTTGCCAAATTCATTGATGAGCTCTAATAGTTTTCTGGTAGAGTCTTTAGGATTCTCTAGGTATAGTATCATGTCGTCTGCAAAAAGTGATAGTTTTACTTCTTCCTTCCCAATTAGGATTCCTTTTATTTCTTTTTCTTCTCTGATTGCTGTAGCTAGGACTTCCAGAACTATGTTGAATAGTAGTGGCGAGAGTGGACATCCCTGTCTTGTTCCTGATCTCAGTGGGAATTCT
>PVHT021183645.1:1928255-1946782 GCA_004024745.2 Catagonus wagneri | reverse complement strand
CTTTTTTTGTGGTATCTTTGTCTGGTTTTGGTACCAGGGTGATGGTTGCCTCATAGAATGAGTTTGGGAGTGTCCCCTCTTCTGCAATTTTTTGGAAGAGTTTCAGAAGGATAGGCATTAGCTCTTCTCTAAATGTTTGATAGAATTCACCTGTGAAACCATCTGGTCCTGGACTTTTGTTTGTTGGAAGTTTTTTAATTACAGTTTCAATTTCAGAACTTGTGATTGGTCTATTCATATTTTCGATTTCATCTTGGTTTAGTCTTGGGAGATTGCACTTTTCTAAGAATTTGTCCATTTCTTCTAGGTTTTCCATTTTATTGCCGTATAGTTGCATATAGTAGTCTCTTATGATCCTTTGTATTTCTGTGATGTCTGTTGTTACTTCTCCTTTTTCATTTCTAATTTTATTGATTTGTGTCCTCTCTCTTTTTTTCTTGATAAGTCTGGCTAAGGGTTTATCAATTTTGTTGATCTTTTCAAAGAACCAGCTTTTAGTTTCATTGGTCTTTTCTATGGTTTTCTTTGTTTCTATTTCGTTGATTTCTGCTCTGATCTTTATGATTTCTTTTCTTCTACTGACTTTAGGCCTTCTCAGTTCTTCCCTCTCTAGCTGCTTTAGATGTAAAGTTAGATTGTTTATTTGAGCTTTTTCTTGTTTCCTGAGGTAGGCTTGTGTTGCTATAAACTTTCCTCTTAGAATTGCTTTTGCTGCATCCCAGAGGTTTTGGGGTGTCGTATCTTTGTTGTCATTTGCTTCTAGGTATTTTTTAATTTCCTCTTTGATTTCTTCTGTGATCCATTGGTTATTTAGTAGCATGTTGTTTAGTCTCCACGTATTTGTATTTTTGGCCATTTTTTTCTTGTTGTTGATTTCCAGTCGTATAGCATTGTGGTTGGAGAAGATGCTTGAAATGATTTCAATTTTCTTAAAGTTACTGAGGCTTGATTTGTAGCCCAGGATGTGATCAATCTTAGAGAATGTTCCATGCGCACTTGAGAGAAGAATGTGTATTCTGTTGCTTTTGGATGGAATGTCCTATAAATATCTATTAAGTCCATCTGATCTAATGCTTCATTCAGGGCTTGTGTTTCCTTATTGATTTTCTGCCTGGATGACCTGTCCATTGCTGTAAGTGGGGTGTTAAAGTCCCCCACTATGATGGTGTTATTGTTGATTTCTCCTTTTAAGGTTGTTAGCAGTTGCCTTATATATTGTGGTGATCCTATGTTGGGTGCGTAGATATTTAAAATAGTTATATCTTCTCCTTGGATTGATCCTTTGATCATTATGTGGTGCCCCTCCTTGTCTCTTAAAATGTTCTTCATTTTAAAGTCTATTTTGTCTGATAGGAGTATTGCTACTCCAGCTTTCTTTTGATGCCCGTTTGCATGGAATATTTTCTTCCATCCTCTCACTTTCAATTTGTATGTGTCTCTAGAAGTGAAGTGGGTCTCTTGAAGACAATTAGACAGCAACACCCAATGCTACCGCTTACACGTGGAAACTAAAAAGACACAATGTACCTTCTTACAGAACAGACAGTGACTCACAGACTTTGGAAAACCTTGGTTTTTCAAATAAGACAGTCTGGGGGGTGGGGGGATGCAATGGGGATTTGGCATACAAAATCTGTAAAACTGACTTGTGATGATTTATGTACACTTATAATTGAAATAAAATCCATTAAGAAAAAAAGTATTAAATATTTACTTAAAAACTTAGGGGAAAAATAGGGAAAAAATCCCAAATTTAAATAGAAGAAAAGCTTTAACAAAGGATGAAGGCCAAAACAAATAAAGAAAAAGCACAAGAGCAGGAAAATTAAGAAATACATCTAAGAATTTGTCCTTTCTAAACACTAATGAAAAAAGCACATTTGTGAGTAAATTATGTCAGTAAATTAGAAATGAGAAAATATGAAGATTAACCATATTAAAGACAAAAAGAAAATTCCATTCACATTTGTCTAACATACTTGAAAACTTCAAACAGAGGTCTTTTTTCAAGAATTAAAAAGCCCAAACTTAGCAAACATAAAGTAGTGTAGCAGTATAAAACTGAAGAGACCTACCGTGAAGGCACTGGAGAAGTGTATTAAAAAATTTAAACATGTTCCAGTTTATTCAAACCTGAAAAAGAAACACTTGGAAAGGAAACGACCAAGTTGACAAATAAGCCTGGTCTAGAAAAATCTAAAATAAAATCTGTAAAATAAAATGCAGATACACGTGAAAGTATTTTATCTCAGCAATGTAAGGGTGCAGTAAATAGGACATACACAAAAAGTTTCACTTGCAAAATGTTGCAATTCACCATGGAAGTATAACTACTGACTCCATGTACTTCGTAACATAATGTTACGCTATATAAAGGAAAATCTATGAGATTGACAAGGAACAGCCCATAGAAGCTCCAATATAGACAGATTTTTTTTTTTCTTGGCTGTTTTGTTTTGTTTCATTTTTAAGATTTTATTGAAGTAGTTGGTTTTCAATGTTGTGATCATTTCTGCTGTACAACAAAGTGATTCAGTTTTACATGTACACACATCATTCTTTTCCAGATTCTTTTCCCATAGAGATGACCACAGAATACTGGGTAGAGTTCCCTGCGCTAAACAGCAGGAACCCATTGGCCAGTCATTCCATATTACCACAGTGTGCCTTAGACAAGTATTTTTAACATTCCTCTCTCCACTTTTGGCACATCAAATCATCTAAAAATAATTGAAGATGTAAAGATTGTCAAAGATGCAATTAACGAGTTTGAATTAAATAAAATAGATTTTCATATGCTGAAAAAAGACTGTGTCATTTAAAAATTTTTTCATATCTAGTCATAGGTAGTATCTTTTCAGAGGCTATTAGAATAAGCTGTCATATTTTAAAGTACTGTTGCAGTTTTTGTTTGAACTATATTAAACATAAATTATCTGGGAGTGGGGGGACATTGAATATAGGCAGACCTCAGAGGTATTGGGGGTTTAGTTCCAGACCACTCATTTGCAATAAAACGAGTCACATACATTTTTGTTTTCCCAAAGAAGTTATGTTTACTCTGTACTGTAGTAGATTAAGTGTACAATAGCATTGTCTTAAAAAAAATTGTCATAACTTAATGAAAAATCCTTTATTGCAAAAAAATGCTAGTCATCATCTGAGCCTTCAGAGAGTCATAATGGAAACATCAAAGTAGTATCACAAATCACAATAATAAAAAATAATAATAATTAAAATGTTTGAAGTTTTGCAAGAATTACCAAAATGTGACACAAAGACATGAAGTGAGCAAATGCTAATAGTGAAATGGCACTGACAGACTTGCTTGATTCAGGGTTGCCACAAAATTTCAATTCGTGAAAAATTCAGTGTCTGTGAAGTCCAATGAAGAAAAGAGAGTTAAAACAGGATATGACTGTAATAGCTTTGCCCTCTCATTAATTTCTGCTCATATTTATTAACTCCTTTGTTTTATTCACTTTGTGTTTATTCTATTGCATTTTTCTTACTTCTTTAAGTGGACACATAGTATGGCAATTTAAAAATATGTCCACAAATTATCAGCACTTTTCCCTTCAAAAAGTAGAGATCTCCCCTTAATTATGAACAGGATTCATTGAGTTGCTTCTGATGAATCGATTACACAGCAGTGTGTGACTTCAGAGACTAGGTCACAAAAGACACTGGGGCTTACTTTCGCTTTTTTGTTTTTGTTTGTATGTTTGTGTTTTTGTCTTTTTAGGGCCATATCCACGGCATATGGAGGTTCCCAGGCTAGGGGTTGAGTCCGAGCTATAGCCGACATCCTACGCCACAGCCACAGCAACATCAGATCCGAGCCGTGTCTGCGACCTACACCACAGCTCACAGCAACACTGGATCCTTAACCCCCTGAGAGAGTCCAGGGATCGAACTTGTGTTCTCATGGACGCCAGTCAGACTCGTTTCCACTGAGCCACAACAGGAACTCCGCTTTTGCTCTTTTTTGAATTACTAATTCCAGGGTAAGTTAAACAGCCCTATGGAGAGGTTAAGGTGACCAGCTCTCCTAGTTTGTCTGGGAGTTTCCCAGTTTTACAACTGAAAGTCTTAAAATCCCTGATTAAACTTTTAGCCCTGGGAAAACTAGAATCATTGATCACCCTAGAACAGGCTAACATAGAAAAAAATTGAGGCCTACAGCCAGTGGCTACATGAGTGAGCCATCTTGTATTTTAATTATAATCTGATTTTGTTTGAACTCCATTAACTAGACATTACTGTTGCTGTTTTACAGAGCCAATGTTTCCATTTAGTTCTGTCATTTTTTCCTTAAATATATTAAAGCTATGTTATTGGGGCCATATACATTTAGAATTATTTTATTTTTCTGCTAGATTGACTCCTGTATATGTATTAATATCTCTATTTATTTCTCATTATACCTCTGGGCATAAATCTACTTTGTCAGATGTTAGTAACTCCCCCAGGTTTCTTTTTGACAGTGTATGAATGGCGAATTTCATTATATATTCTTACTTCCACTTTTTATCTTTACTTAACACATCCCACGTAGGCAGCATATAGTGTTTTCCATTTTTTTACTTACTGAGTGTTGATGTTTTATTCAATATATTTGGTCATTTATATTTTTTAAAAATTACTGATATATTTAGGTTTTAATCTACCATTTGACTGCTTTATTTTTAGTAATCCCACTTACATTATGTAAAATTTCTTCATTGTTTCCTTATTTTGTATCAATCAACTAATTTTTAGATGATCTTATTCCACCTCCTATTAGCTTATTAATTATACTTTATTCTACTTTTCATTTGATAGTTTACCCAGAAATTAAAGCATGTATCTTTGACTTATTTGAGTTTAATTCAAATAATTACTTTTACCACTTTCAGTACAATTCAGAAGCATTAACACACATTTCCTCTTTCCATTATGTGCACTATTGTTCTGTATTTTAATTCTACATATGCTTAAACTCCTTCATGAACTATTGATGATATTGTGTAAGTTAATATTCATTTATATTTGTGCATATAATTCTTTTATTTGTTCTTTATTTCTTCTTCATCTTTCTTTTTCCCATTCAGGATCATTTTATTCTGCCTGAAGAATTCTCTTTAAATTTGGGTCTTTTTTTATTTTTGTTTTTGAGGGTTTTTTTTTAAAAGAGTGTGTCTGCTGATGATAAGTTTTTTTTGTGGTTTTTTTTTCAGGGTTTTTTTTTTGCCTGAAATGTCTTTATTTGCCTTCATTTTATGAAAACATTTTGGCTGATATAGAATTCTAGTACATCTTTAAAGGATATTTTGCTTAGTGTAAAATTCTAAGTTGGCAGTTATTTTTTGTCAACTGTCTTTTGGCTTCCATCATTTCTGTTAAGGAATCTGTTAAGGAATCTGGTCTTAAAAGTAATGAAAGCATTTTATTATTGAAAGTAATGTGTCTTTTCTCCTCTCTAGCTGTTTTTAATATTTTCTCATTGTCTTTGATTTCCACGAAATTTACACTGATGTACCTTGGCATGTTTGCTTTGCTTCCTTTGTTGTCGTTGCTTTGCTTTTATTATACTTGGGTTTTGTAACAGTACTTCAATCTGAAGTTTGCTGCCTTTTAACAATTTTGAGGAGTTCCCGTCGTGGCGCAGTGGTTAACGAATCCGACTAGGAACCATGAGGTTGCGGGTTCGATCCTTGCCCTTGCTCAGTGGGTTAACGATCCAGCGTTGCCATGAGCTGTGGTGTAGGTTGCAGACGCGGCTCGGATCCTGCGTTGCTGTGGCTGCGGCGCCGGCCAGTGGCCACAGCTCCGATTAGACCCCTAGCCTGGGAACCTCCACATGCCGCGGGTGCGGCCATAAACCTGCAGTCATAAAATGACAAAAGGCAAAAAAAAAAAAAAAATTTTTTTTGAAAACTTTTTGGTCAGTATCACTTGAAAATTGGCAACATCCTCCTACTCTGCTTCTGAGATTCTCATGAACCTGCAAGAGACTTTCTTTCTAACCGTGTCCTACATATCTCATGATGATATTTGGATTTCTTTTTGTTTACTTGTTTTTGTTTCTCTCAATTTTCGGTTCTTCAGAATGGATATTTTCTACAGTTTTAATCTCCCAGTTCATCGTCCTCTGTTTAGCTTGTACTAATTACATATTTTCTCTTCTAGAATTTCCACTTTAATCATTCTTTATAGAGTTTGGTTACCTACTAAAATACTCCGTTTATCTTCTTGAACATACAGTAATCATTATGTTAAAGTCAGTCTCTATTTATTCTAATATATCATTTTATAGGGGGTTTGATTCTATTGTCTATTTTTTCTTCTAGTTTTTAGCCAATTATTTTGTCTCATGGAACATATAATAATTTTTGTATGGAAGTCAAACATTATAATAAAATATTAAAGAGATAATTTGAAGTTCCTGATAAAGTAATTTTCTTCCAAAGTGGGTACATTGTTGGCATGTGTCAGAATAAAAGCAGATCACCCCATGTAGTTTCGTACTGAGCTGATTTGGAGTGAGATTTATTACTTGTGAAGGCTAATTTATTGTCATCTAACTATTTCTTCTTGAGTATAGCATTTTAGGTTTATTAATTTAAAATCTAGGATGTTTTCTGGGTTTCACATCTTATCAGTAAGTTCCCTAAAACTGCTGAAACCTCCACCCAGCATCTCAGCCTCATAGCCACTGTTTTCTCCACCACCTATGGGGTTTCCCAATCCTTGTAGATATTTGAATTCTAGTTTCTAAACCATGAATATAGGCTTATGATTAGCAATTGTCAGGAGAGTCTTTTGCTTTTTTTCTTTGCATTCTATCCAAAGCCAAGGCTAAGAAAAGCACACATCCCTGCTGCCAAAACTTAGCCTCTGTTTACCGATACCAAACAGAAATGCCAACACAGAGTTTGGGGCAAAGTAGAAAAGAGTAGCTTCTACTGCTTTGCCAGGCAAAGGAGGCCACAGCAAGCTAATGCCCTAAAGACTGTGCCCTCATTTGAGAGAGAATAGGAAGAGGTCTTACAGTTTAAGAGTGGAAAATAAGGCCACAGATAAGGATCAGAGTAGATGCAAGCTTGCATTCTTCTTCAAAGCTGGCATCAGGCAGTTCCTGGATGGGGTCTTGGTGGTCCTTCAGGTCATCGCACCATGGCCTTCTCTCTGGAAGGAAGAATGCTTCTTCAAGTAGCTAAATCTTCCATTTGGGGTGGGGGGAGGGATTACTTCTGCAGAAGAGCTCAAAGATATTGTTCTGTGTATCCATCCCTTGGGGCGGAACCAGGATCTGCCCCATTGTCTCTTGAGGGTTCCTCTGCTCTCTGCATCCCCTCCCTTTCCTGATTAGAAGCTGTTTGAATCTGCCCTTTGGAACTCTGGGAAGGGCATGGACTAACAAGAAATGGGGGACACAGAAAGGTTTTTGTGCCCAGGAGCCTCACAGGGTCCTGCTTGCTTTCATTTCTACTGTCAACTTTCAACCAGTTTGGTTGTTCAATGATTAGGAGCATTACCCTTCAGGTGTCTGACCTTCGTGCAGAAGTTTCTCATCTATCTACTGCTCTGCTCCAGCTTAAGGTTTTGTTTCCTGTCTCCAACTTGTATCCACCAATAAAATACAAGTTCTAGGCCAACAGGCCTTAGCAGATATTGCTGGAGTCAATCCCAACCAGCTCTGAATTTTGCCTACCTTTCCGGAATAATGACTTCTATTCTCAAAGGGAATCTATTTTTTTTTAATCACCTCCGTCATTTATTTCGATTATTTTAATGTTTACTTCAGCATTTTAGATATATTGCATCAGGGAGGTACATACCTGAGTATCTGGTCTCCCGTATTACTTTAAGTAGAAGTGTAGGGAGTTCTCCTGTGGAACAGTAGGTTAGGGATCTGGCATTGTCACTGCAGTGGCTCGGGTTGCTTCCGGGGAATGGTTTCAGTCCCTGGCCTGGGGACTTCTACATGATGCAGGAACAGGCAGAAGAAAAAAAAAGAGAGAGAGAGAAGAAGAAGAAGAAGAAGTCTAATCATGCTCTTTCTCAGTCGTGCTAAAAACATTAAAAACACATCCCATCTTTTCCCGCATCTGGACACTGATTCTATTAATTCTTGATTGAAAATCTATTGATATATGACAGATAAGAACTTGACTTTTGGAATGAGACATCCTGAATTCAAACATGTGCTCTAAGTATGTGACCTTGGACCACTTATTTACCCTTTAAGACCTCAGTTTCTGCATCTATAAAATGGGGCTATGAACTTACAAAGTTGTTGGCAGTAATCAAACGAGATAATGTGTGTAAAGGGAAACACACTGCATAAGCACTCCAGAGCCAAACACAGAGGATAAACTAATGTTAGTTACTATTATAATGGCTTATAATGTCTTTTCCTTGGATATCTGTTTATTGTTTTCCTATCGTCCAATTAGGGAGAAACACATATTCTACCTCCTCAAAAATCCCCAGTTCAGATTTCTCTAGAAATCAGTAAATTATTTTATCTTATATTCTCTTTGCATGTCCACTGCTTATCAGTCCCCTAAAGCACTTCCCCCCAGATCTACCAGTCCCAGAGTCATGGAGGTAGTTACATGATCCTTCCTCTGCCAGCCTGTAAGCTTCTGCATAGGAAGTGTCCCACCGGGAACATGTGTTGGCTGTCAGAGAACTGGTTGTTTACCTGTACTTTAGGAGAGTTCTTCAGTGAGAGAGGTGGCATCCATGTGAATCTGAGAATAGAGAAAGGCAGAAAAAAAGAAAAAGTGTGGTAGGGTTTTTATCTGAAAAGCTGCTTCACGTATGTTATTGCAAATGATCCTTTCAACTAATTCTGAGTGAGGCATTCATGGAGTTTATCATAATTTCCATTATCTTGATACATATCAAGATACATATACATATCAATGGAAATATATATATTTCCATTATCTTGATATATACATATATATACATACACACACACACACACACACACACACACACGCACATATACATACATATATATACACATACACACACACACACCACGTGGGCATGATTGTTCAAAATGTACTAGAATGCAGATTTTCTGATATGTAACCACACAGAGTATAGTTATAAAGTGAGAAGGAGCATAGAAATCGCTTGATACAGGAAGTTCTGGGGAAAAGTAATGAGTCTTAACCCAGAGGATGGTAAATTTCGAGGGTGGAAACAGGGAGGGGGAGAGTGGAGCGATTAGAAAAGGAGCTTGAAGAAATCCATGGCTGATTAATCAGGGTTCCCAAAGGAACAGAATAAATAGGATATCTATATATCTATTTATATATACACACACATACATACATACATATATATTTTGCATAATCTATAGAGATTATCTATCTATTTATCTATCATCTGTCTATATCTGTTATATCTATATATCTACCACAAGAGAGATTTACTCTAAGAAACTGGTTCATGCATTTGTGGAGAATGGCAATTCCAAAATCTACAGAGAAGGGCAGCAGGCTGAAGACCCAGGAAAGAGTGGGTGCTGAAGTCTCAGGCCTGAAGTTAGTCTAAAGACAGAATATTTTTCTTCCTCTGGGAAGCCCTCCTTTTTTCCAGTTTTATTGAGATATAGTTGACCTATAGCACTGTAGAAGTTTAAGATGTGCAGCACAGGGATCTGACTTACATATATCATCATGAAATGATAACTGCAATAAGTTAGTGAACATCCACCATCTCACACAGATATAAAATTAAACAAATAGAAATATATATATGTATTGTGTATATATATATATATATATATATATATATATATATATATTACAATGAGGATTCTTAGAGACCTCTCTTAAAGGCTTCAAATGACTGGGTGAGGTCCACCCACATTATGCAGGGTAATAGGCTTTCCTCAAAGCCTACTGATTTAAACATTAACCATGTCTTTAAACATAACTTTACAGCAACATCCAGACTGGCGTTTGACTAAAAACTAGGTACCATGGCCTAGTCAAGCTGATACATGAAATGGCTAAGAGAAACCTTACATACTCACAGATCCAGTCTCTTCAATTGATTCTCTTTTCTTCTCATTATGCTGTTTCTCAAGTCTCACTTTTCCTAAGTACTGCTCTGTAAACTCAATCTAATATTCTCACCAGCACTCTAAGACATAGCTTAGCTTAGCCTTCCCCAGAAAGACCCTGAAATAAAATTCAAAGTAATTTCTTTCCCCTTTATCTAACCTCTTCCTTTTTTCTCTTTCTTTTGATTCTCGGAGAAAAAGTGGTTTTATGTATTATTTTGGAATATAAAGATTTTTAACAATTTAAGTGAAGAGCAATAGAATGAAACAAGTGGAGTAGAAAGAGAAAGATGAAAGGGGTAACTCAGAGAAGAACTAACAGGATATTTGAAAGGTGAAAGGATTTATAGATCTAAGGATGTCAGCAAAGTCTTTCCTGGGCTGCACTAGTTAGGAAATGCTTCGAAAGCTTGAGGTGCCTTGTGGGCACTGGCCACTGAGAAATTCACAGCTGGGAACTTTTAATGGTTTGATAGAAGGGGCTGGGCTAAGGATTCTGAAAAAAAGAATTTGGTGGGTCTGTGGGAATAATTCACTAAAATAATATGAGTAGAGACAATCTGGCCCTTAGCTTCTTTTCCTCTATGATATTTCTAATTTTTAATCTAGTTTTTGTTGACATATAATTTATTTATAATGTTGTGCTAGCTTCAGGTGTAAACCAATTGACTCAGTTATATATATAGATACATTTTTTTTTCAAATTCTTTTCCGCTACTATTCTCAATGTTTTGTGGTCAGCTCTTTTGAGGACCTAGCTCTTGGAGAATTTGGTGCCCCAATTTTTATGGCAAGAACCAACAACAATAAGGGCTACAATGAGACTGAGTAAATCTTTCAAAATTCCCTGAAATTCAATATTTCCAATTCTTTTGGAAGTTTTTCACGTTATATCCATCAGGAGCTTGATATAATATAGTTTGTTATTACTAAGTTATGCACACAACCCAACAAAAGGATCTTGCCCCTGGAACAATAAATTAACATGAGTTTGATATCGTAGTTATGTTTCATGGTAGTCCTTAGATAGTAACCAGAACTACATTTTCTTTCACTGTGTGAATGAATTTGATAACATATAATTTGTGGTTTATCTCGGGCCAGAATGTCTCCATTGGTGGAGAATCTTCAGTCCATCTGAATTTTAGGCTACGCAGACTATAATGTCTTCATATTGAACAGTAATTTGTCTTCTTGTGGCTTCCACTCACTGACCCTACTTCTACTCTTTGAACTCAATTAAAATAAATCTAACAACTTTGACTCATTAACCCTTAAAGTATTTGAAGAAAACTACACTGTCTTCTTCCTTAATTTGCAATTGTCTCTTCTTCAAAGTAAACACCCCCCTCCCATATCTTCAACTATGTTTGATTACTGCTAAGCAGGTCTGCTTTACGATTCCTTTCCAATAACAGATCCAAGAGTAGACCACTACCTTCTATGATCTGACCAGCAGACAATGGTGAGAAGAACTTTTTGGAAATATTTAGCACTCCTATTATTCCATTATAGTAGCTCTAACGTTTTGGTTTATTAAAACCTGACAGTCATTTTATCACATGCTGCTATGCTACCTCACTTCCAACTGCATTTGGGCAGTTGGGTTTTTGGACCCAAGTGTAGGATCTTATGTTAATCCCTGTTAATTTCTATCTTTTTAGAGATTCATCCCATTGCTACAGACTGACAAGATTTTTTTTTGTTGTTTCAATTCTGGTCCTGACATACAATGTGTTCATTCTCTTGCCAGGCTTCATGTCATCTACATATTTGATAAGCATGCCTTCTGTAGCTTCATACAATTCAATCTATAGGATTATACAGTCATAATTACATCTTTTGAGAACTTTCCAACCTTCTAAAGTTGTATTTCCTTTCAAAACTTCACGTTATGGAGTAATATAAACTTTTCACTAAACTTTTACAAGTTCTGCTCTCTAAACCTTGGAGTATATTTTTCCCATCTTTGGGTACCAGACATTCTCAGATGACAGGTTCTCAAAAATCTTTCATTTCCTTAATTCCTAACTGTGATGTTTAATTTTACACATCAACTTGACTGTGCTGAGGGATGCCAGGATAGCTGGTAAACATTATTTCAAGGTGTGTCTGTGATGCTGTCTCCTGGAAAGATGAGCATTTGAATCAGTAGACTATTAAATATCATTCTCCCAGTGTGAGTGGTCAGCATCTGAGTAGAGCAAAAAGGCAGAGGAAGAGCCAATTTGTTCTCTTTGCTTGAGCTGACACATCCATCTTCTGTCCTCGGACATTGGCCCTCCTGGTTTTCAGGCTTTCACACTCAGACCAGGACATCAGTGGCTTCTTCTGTTCTCAGGTCTTAGGACTCAACTGAATTACATCACCTGATTTCTGGTCCTCCAGCTTTGTAGATAGCAAATCCTGGGGTTTCTCAGCCTCCCAAACCCTATAAGCCAATTCCTATAACAAATCTCCTTTTACTTATTTCTGTCTCTCTCTATATATGCATTGGTTCTATTTCCCTAGAAAATGCTGACTAGTACACTGGCCCTCCTTTCACCATCACTGCTTATGTGTAGCTTTGTTGCCATCATAGGGAAGATTTGTTTAAAATCGTATTTCTTTCCTATTGCTGCTGTAACACATGATCATGACTTCAGGGGTTTAAAACAGCAGAAATTCGTTGTCTTAGATTTTTTTGAAGTCAAAGTCCAAAATCGATCCCACTGGGCTAAAACCAAGATGTTGGTAGAGCTGCATTCCTTCTGAAGGCCCTAGAGGATAATCTCTTTCCAGGTGTTTTCCAGCTTCTTGAAACTGGCTGCACTGGAGGCTGTGGTCTCTTCCTCCAGCTTTAAAGCCAGCATCATAGCATTTTCCAGTCTCTCTGACTCTGACTTCCTCTTCTGCCTCCCTCCTCCATCCTAAAGGACCTTTGAAGTTACACGGGGCCCACCTGGATGATCCATAAAAGTCTCCCTATTTTAAGATCAGCTGATTAACAACTTTAATTCCATCTGCTACCTTAATTCCCTTTGGCCATGGAATATGACATATTTACAAGTTCTAGGGATTAGAATGGGGACATCTTGGGGGAACATTATTCTGCCTACCTCAAAAACACAAGTCAAGCAGGTATGAAATATGTTAAATACCTTGTTTAGCAGCAAATAAATCATCAAGTATATGTGCAAATAGGCAAAGTCGCTAGTCGTGACTTTATTTTGTTATAGAATTAGACTTCCTTATTTAGCTAAATAACCTAATATGTATATACCCTTAGAATAGTACCCTTGTCCTCCTCACCTTTTAATCACATAAATATAAGCCTCTAACTCAAGGTTTTTGAAAATTCCTGAAGACATACATTTTCTCTAATAGTGTATTATTTACCTTAAAGAAATACTCGGATCATTTCTCAGGTCTTGCTGGTCCTATCACACTTTCACCAACTCACATTGTTATAGTTTACTATCTGAAGGTAGCATGATATTTAAAATAAAATGCAATAACCATGAAAATAAAAGACACTGATCCAAAAGTAAGCTATGTGGGAGTTCCCGTCGTGGCTCTGTGGTTAACGAAGCCGACTAGCATCCATGAGGACTTGGGTTCCATCCCTGGCCTCACTCAGCGGGTTAAGGATCTGGCGCTGTGATGAGCTGTGGTGTAGGTCGCAGATGCAGCTCAGATCCTGCGTAGCTGTGGCTGTGGCGTAGGCCCTTGGCTACAGCTCCAATTCGACCCCTAGCCTGGGAACCTCCACATGCTGTGGGTGCAGCCCTTAAAGACAAAAAACAAAACAACGACAGCAACAAAAAACCCAAAAGTAAACTATGTGAGGAAGACAAGTTAAATTGAGGAGAAGAAAAGAAAAAAAGAGAGAGAGAGAGAAAAAAAGCAAAACAGGTTCTTGTTGACCACTAAGATAAAACTTCTAGTTTGGATTTAGTACAATCACCTGAAAGATGACACCATTCAGGGAGACTGAGTTTATCAAGCTTAGAAGGATGGTGGGAAAATCACCCCATGCTATTAATCTATGTCCGCATACATGAATGTCTACATACATCTTTAAGGTGAGAAACTCACTTTGACAACAAAGAAGAGTTCTAGGGGTGTCGTTTGCTTGCTTGTTTGTTTTTTCTGTAGGATCTTAACAATTCCATTTCACATAAAAAGTCACCAGGACCAGCGAGCCTGACTTTGGCAAATGGAGGATGGCAGTTCACCAAACATAACTCAGTGCTTGCAAGGTTTGATGGAACCCCATGAAACCCATGACAGAATTATGCTTCCATCATCTACAGGCTTTAGTCTAAGTTATATTTCTACTTTAAAATTTTATCCCCAGTGCAGTTTTTTTTTTTTTTTAATCATCAACAGAGTTCCCTCTGTTTACCGTCTAAAATGGGTTCGGTCCATCTTAGCTTGCATTCGTTGGGCTCACTCTACCCAGACCTTTGGAAGGTGAAGCCATCCTGCCTCCTCCAGCACTGTGGTGAAGCTGAAAGAACACTCGAGTGGGTTCCAGACACAGAAGTTAGTCCCTAGTTTAGCCACTACTAACTCTATCAGCTCAGAGAACTCGTTTTACTCCCAACGACAAGAAATGCATCAGGCACCACAGGGGCGCAGCAGAGAGGAAGAGGGAAAGAGATGGAGAAGATGGTCTCCCTTGCAGCTCATTCTGTGGACAGCAGAGGTCTGATTATGCACAGAAAATGACAGCTTAGGTCATTGATACTTACAAGTAACTCAAGCGTCACATTAGGTCTTCCCAAAGTTATCAGTTAAAAAAATTTTTTTAATTGGCACTTGAAAACATAAAAATTGGTATTCTCTCTGATTCCCAAACTTTCTTTCTCTTTCTTTCTTCCTTCTTTCTTTCTCTCTTGCTTTCTTTCTCTTCCTTTCTTCCTTTCTTTCTGTAGCACCACAGCCACGGGCATATGGAAGTTCCCAGGCTAGGGGTCAAATTGGAGCTAGCCGACACCACAGCCACAGCAATGCCAGATCCTTAACCCACTGAGCGAGGCCAGGGATCAAACCTGTGTCCTCATGCATACTAGTCGGGTTTGCTACCACTGAGCCACTGTGGGAACTCCTGATTCCCAAACTGTTTATCTTTATCATGGTAGTTAATCTGCATTCCTCTAGCCTAAATACGGTTACATAAGGAGAAGAAAATAAAGCCATGATCTGCAAACTACTTAGCAAATGTGCTGAACAGTTAGGAATCTGCCGCATCTTTCTTTGGCTAAATGGTCAATTCTAGGGCTAGGTCATGAAGAAGGCAAGGTGAACCTGGACCACTTTGTGGTATCAGAGAGTAAGGACATGCTCACCAGGATGGGTGGAGGGGGAAGACAAAGGGGCCGATCCAGGCAGGCTCCCAGTGGCCAAAGCTGGAACAGTGTGAGAAACTAAATGGTTAACGGTATCGGGTTATAATCCATAGAATAAAATAAATATCCATGAACCCTCCTTACTGGCACAAATAAATGGAGGAGAAGGGACAATTCCTCACAGCAGAATTCCATCCATTAAGTGTAGAAAGAATGAGGAAAATCGCCATGAGGACACCATAGCAGAAATTACTGTAAGGAAGATCTGCCAATGGATGCTAAAATTATTAAATAAAAGTTTGAGGAGAAACAGGATAGTTTCATAATATCAATGCATTGCTCCCCAAATAGTTGCTAATTACAAGGGGAAAAAATAGTAAGTTCAGAGTGGAGAAATCCAGCAGGCTATACCTTCACCAAAGGATTTGATTACCTAGAATATTGTAATGAGCTCCACTATTTCTCTACTTAAAATGATGTTCAGTGAAAGCATTTTTTTTTTGTCTTTTTGCTTTTATCTAGAGCCGCACCCGTGGCATATGGAGGTTCCCAGGCTAGGGGTCTAACAGGAGCTGCAGCCACCGGCCTTCGCCACAGCCACAGCAACGCGGGATCCGAGCCGTGTCTGCAACCTACACCACAGCTCACGGCAACGCAGGATCCTTAACCCACTGAGCAAGGCCAGGGGTCGAACCCGCAACCTCACGGTTCTTAGTCAGATTCGTTAACCACTGAACCACAAAGGGTACTCCTCAGTGAATGCATTTTAAGCCAAAATTTTAACGGTATAATTTTAGAACTTCCCTAACATAATTCTAGAATTAACCTTAAGAATGTGGAGGAGTTCACACTGTGGCTCAGTGGTAACGAACCCGACTAGTATCCATGAGGACACGGGTTTGATCTCTGGCCTCGCTCAGTGGATTAAGGATCTGATGTTGCTGTGAGCTGTGATGTAGGTCGCAGATGCGGCTCTGATCCAGAGCTGCTGTGACTGTGGCAGCTACAGCTCCAATTCAAGCCCTAGCTGGGGAACTTCCATATGCTGCAGTTCTAGCCCTAAAAAATTAAAAAAAAAAAAATGTGGAGGAAAGAAATGTAAAAGTGATATTATATCACTCTATAAAAGTGTAATAATTAAAATCAGTATCCTAAGGACACATGGAATAGAGTAAATAACTTAAAATCATCTATGAATAAAAAATAAAGATAGAATAAGTATTGGATGACTCAGTCCATTATCTCGATACGCTATGTTCAGAAATTTTTTCTTTAGAAAATATTCTTTAATTAGCTCCCAAGAGCAATGAATTCCGAATATATTAGAAGATTAAGAGAAAAAAAACATAAAATCCTTGAAGAAAACAGGTGTATCTTTAACAGATGCTTAGGTCAGGAAGGGCTTTGGGGCAAGCACATTTACCAAAGAAAAGACACAATTCATTGCATAACAACTCATTACCACTCCACATCAAAATACCATAAAAAATTATAAGCTCAAAGTGAAACTAAGAAAAATTGCTTGCAATATATGTAGTGGTAGAGAGCAAAAACAACAAAAACCCAAAACTGCAAAACCATTCATTCATTTATTCATCCATCAATTTATTCTTTCAACAGATATTTATTGAGCAATTCCTCCTTGCCAGGCTGAAATATAGTCACCACCAACAAACCAAATTTCTCTGGACTTGAAGCTTACATTCCAGGGGGGCAGGTTGGGGGCAGGGCATAAGCAATAAGCCAGTAACCCGACAATAAGGAAGGTCAGGGTAGCACCTTAGAGAAAGGGAATCTGGGCTAAGGGGGCAATGGGGAGCATAGAGGGGGATCAGGTTACTTTGTGCCAGGTGATCATGGAAGGCTCTGATGCTCTGTCATTTGAGCCCAGGAATGTGAGAGAGAAGCTGGGGAAAGGTCTGTAAGAGGAGCTTCCTGGCAGCAGGAGCAAGAAGGAGACAGGGGTCAAGGGCTGAGGTGGTAGCTGCCTGGCCCCCCCCAAAATCGGTGAGGGACCCAGTGTCAGAGCCTGTGAGCAAGGGAGAGTGAGGTGTGGGAGCTTAGGGTGACCAGGTGGCACACCAGTGGCTTTGGAGGCTGTTGCAAAAACTTCAGTTTTGATTTTGATTGAAGTGGGAAGCTTCAGCAGAATTCTGAATAATATATACATACTATTTTTTTTTTCATTTGTTCAACGAAGATTTATTGAATAGTTACTTTGTACTAGGCATCGATTGGTCTGAGAACTGCTGGTGAAGAATTCAATAAGTCCCTAATCTCACAGACTTATATTCTAGCAAGAGGAGATAAGAAACAAATAAATACACGAGTGAAATATATGGGCTGTTGGATGGAGCGAGTGATGTGGCCAACTCACAGAAAATAAAGCCGGCTGGGGAGGGGACCAGCCAGGGAAGGCTTCATGGAGAAGAGATGGCCGCGTTTGACCTGAGCTTTCCAAGGTTCTTGCTGCTGTGTGGACAATCTGTGAGGCTGGTGGACAAGGTGGGTGGGGGGAGTGGGAGGTATTGGGAGCTGTTGCAATATCCAGGCAAGAGAAATGTTGTCCCCAGTCGGGGTAAGAAGGCAAGCAGAGGTTTTCATGTGTTTGAGGTACAGCCAACAGAACGTTTGAATGAGCTCATTTGAAAAGGCCTATTTAGTATTCCCCTTGTGGTGCAGGCGGGTTAGGGATTCGGTGTTGTCACTGCAGTGGCTTGCGTCACCGCTGTGGCACGGGTTTGACCCCTGGCTGGGGAACTTCCACATGCCACAAGTACAGCCAAAAAATAAAAAAAGCCTATTTAGACAAACACGAGGTGATATAAGTAAAAAAAAAACAGTCAGTGGAATATAAGCTTTTAATGTAAGTGAGAAATCAGGGGTCAGTAACCTGTCGTCTTGGGAGTCTGAGACCATCCTCTCCTCAGAATAGATGTACTTGAGAGAAATGGAAAGATAGTATAGACAACAGGAGAACTGAGGAATATCTCTGGAAATGTGATAAGAACACGGTTGAGGAAAAAGACTAATATTGGCTCAGCTGGGCCATTTAGTAGCAACGTGATCTTCGGTAAATCTGCTCTTGGGCTCTCATTCTTCCTTCCCTCCTCCTCCTCCTC